>VZTL01063024.1:24412-38587 GCA_013400535.1 Scopus umbretta
GTGTTGTGTTTGGGGGCGGGGGTGGGGGGGGGGGGGGGCGGCACATTATACAAACATCCCTTCTCTCTAGCTGAGAGACAGCCCTGATGCTGGCCCGGTCAAGTATACCTTCAGTTCCTTCTTGCTGAAGCCTTTCAAGTTGGTTTGGTTTTTTTTGTTTGTTTGTTTTTTAATCAGATGGACTTTGTGCACCGGCATAGGAGCTGGCTAAGCACAACAGCCTGCAATTACAATTTCTGATCTCTTTGGATACATCCAGGTAGTAACCAACAAGGAAAAGAGATCCCACCTATGAAAGAATCACATCTTGAACTAGACTGAGTAAAGCAAACTCACTGGTTCCACTGAACAAGCCAAATGATAGGCCAGATATATTAACTGCTCTCCAGGCAAGCGTAAATTGTATCTCCTTTATGGTGCTTTTATAGTCCCATCCATTGAATGACAGGAAAAGCTCCGTCTTCACAGGTCCTCCCCTTCATCTCCCCCTCCCCATCCTCTCCACCATGTAAAAGGATGCCAGATTTTGTCTGAGAGCAGTTAGAGATTTATACCAAACTTCACCAGTGGCTTCATGTGTAAAAAAAGATCACCAATTAAGTGCAAAGTAAGTATTAACACCTGATCCAGTTGTTACTGAAGTCAGTGGAAAGATTCCTATTGACTTTAATGAGTGATAAATTTAGCCCCCAGGGACTACAAAAAAAAAATAATCAGCATTTAGTCACACTGGTTCTCAGCATACGAAACTCTCCTCTTGAAATGACTTCAAAGAAATGCTTAGAAATTACTCACTGACAGCATACGTTTCCCTTAGGTGGACTAATACAATTATGGTTTGTATTCTCGTAGTCTTCCAGGCAAACACAGAGGGTGAGAGGAACTGGGTGAGAGGAATTGAGTGAGAGAATATGTCTGTTTTTACTGTGCCAAGTTACAAATATTTTGGATACATTATGGAGTCATCATGCTGCTACACACAAATACACACGCGCGCGCGCACACACACAAACACATACCCCCTATAAAAACTACCTGTTGCCATTGATTGCCCTTGGAACTGTGCATATATAGAGAATACTCTGGGACTTAATATCATTAATGATACTTTAAACAGCGCTTCTCGTCTGCCTGGTAAATAAGTAAATTACAATTTGCCATAATAATTACAAATGCACATTTCTAATTCTTAAACGTTGATTTCTACATAAATACCACTTCAAATAAAAACAATGTAAGACAGATTTGCAATCTACAGAAGACTGAGCACCAAGGCTGCCATTGCAACTTTCACTCTGCTTATTGTTTGTCCTCTCACCTACTTCACGTGTGCCTTGCCATGAAAGGAATGCACGAATGATCTTAACTTTCAGCCTCCTATCTTTCCTGATTTATTTTTTTGGCTTTAACAGTAACTTGCCCAGATAAGAAGAACGAAGTGTAAGTAAAATGAAACCCACAGAGCTGCACACAGTTTTAAAATTAGACTGCCTTAATTGCAGTCACAGAAGCATTCCCTGAGCCCAAATCCTGACTGCTCCGTGGGCATGGGAGGCTGCTGACGAGGCCACCTCAGCAGCGGGGGGGAGAGGCAGGGTGTCACTGCACCCACCTGGGGTTCCCAAGTGACATCAATCCAGTGGGGAATGCCACCCACTGTGGGGTAGGGTCCATCTTCTGTCCGGTGACTCTGAAGCAAAATGGTTACAGGGAGAGAAAAGCGGACTGCGGGATGCCCCTTGTCCAGGGTGTGTCCTCACCACAAGGGCTCTAAAGTCAGGCACCACCTGGTTTACTGTCTAACTGGCTTGTAACTTCACGACAGGACAGCCTGAGTGGGAGAAGTCTATAGAGTAAGATTCCCCAAACAGCATGACTGATCAGTCTGTGGTTAGATCATTTCTCCTTCAGAAAGAGGGGTCATGAGTTTCATCCCTCTCAGCCAGAGGTAAGAACCCATCTCAGGTCCTTCCCTCCAGACCAAGTGCTCTCGCTGATGGGGTTTTATTAAAAGACTGGCTCAATCCCTAGTCCAAGTTTAGAAAGGAAGTTTGGGGCCATGAGTGCCCCAATCGCAGTGATGCTTAACTCTGCATTGCAGGTTAGATGGTAGGTGGGAGAGGTGGGGACGTTCATTTTCACTATGCCCAGCCTCCTTCTGTGGAGCTGGGCTTTAGTCCTTCTACACTGGACAACATTATTAACGAGGCAGATGAGGACAGTGCTGCTCACTGGACTTGGAGTCGGGAAATGAGAGGGCTCCTTATTCACCGTCTTTGTGATTTTGGATAACCTGACGGTCTTCCTTTTGTTCTGTTTCCCAGTCTGTTGAAATGGAGAACATCCTAGGGTGAAGTAGCTGAGATTCCCAAATGGAAATCATGGGTAAGGCTGGTGTATTTTATTTTTATGTCTAATTTTAATTAGCACTCTAATGGGCCACCAGACCTGGGCCTTTTGTTGCTGAATGCTCTCTAGATGCATTATTATTTATTCTCACTATTCAATGTGTGTGCCGCAGTAGTGTTTAGCAGCCCCAGTAAGGGCTCTGGGTGTGTTTTTCTTACATGCAAGAGTTTTATATTGAGCTGTAAAAAGGATGACAATCTTTCAACCGTCAAATAGAAGCCCAGATGCAGCACAGCAATTAAATACAGGGCTGAACAGGCCCTGTCCAAAATCCTTGCCTGACATAAGACCTGCTGTTAATGAAGATCTAAAATAGCCTCTACGAATATTATAACTTATCCCTGTGGAATTACATTCCTTCTAACACATTTGGGATGAGAGCACCTGACAAGGTATAATATTGTGCCCTTTTGTCAAGGTCCTTATTTTGGCAGTTTTCTTACACATACGGGCTGATCAATTAATTCATGACAGACCTTTGAAGTACAGTAATTACTGTTATTTTTCTGAAATAACAAAGGTCTAAAATTTGAGTAGATGCTGAATTATTAAAATAAACCAAAACCTAGGAACTTGAAAGAGACCTAGAGCACAAAACCAGTTTGACATAGAAACCAAAGCAGAGTGCTTTGTCCACCTCTTAACGCTAAAGTCTGCATTAACAGTGGATGTTAGAGGAGTGTCTAGTTAGTAAAAAGTTAGTTACGCTATATCTTATGACCATCTCTAAGGTAAATTGTCTTTTTATTATTCTTTTTCACTCTAATTCTAAAGTTCGGGATTTATCAAATCATTTAAGCCTACATTTTCAGAAAGTTATGTAGAAGTAAACATTTCCTGCACTGAACTAGGAGTGCACAGGATTAATATCTGGCTGTTTGCACACCCCATCCCACATGCCCGTGCACTCGAGGCCATAGGCTTTGCCGGCTGAAGCGTTCTTGGAAGCCTTCCACTCTGAAGTGAGTCTCCCTGCAGCAGCAGGAATAGCTAACGTGTGTCGTGTATAAGCAATGACTGGGAAGAAAAGCATTTTCTGGGAGTTTAACGATCAGTTGGAAGAGTTTTCATCCCCGTATCTGCGCTCAGCTTGTCAGCTACTGACAGAAAAAGCCTATTTACTGTTACACCTTGTGAAAATGTAAAATATAAAGAAGAAAAAAGGATCAGCTCTGCTTTACTAGTAAAAATTGAAAACTGCAAATGCAGAAAATAAGAAATAGTAGTGAAAGTAGAAATAGGACTGGACCCAAGGCCCTGGGGACTGCAGGGGCCAGAACTGGGAGGCAGGCGAGCTGTTGCATATAAAGAGATTTTGCAAGCTAAAAACCTAAAAACTAAAACTAGCAGGTCTATACCTTATAACTTCCCTGTATTTTTTTGGCACTGCTTCCTGGAACTATTCAAATCACAATTTGTACAAGCATCTGTAAGATCTTGCCTATGCTACAGCTTCAAGGACCAGAAAAAAATCAGAGAAAATGCTGCCGACCAGAGGGGACCAGTGAGGTGAAGCAGAATATGGGTTAGCGCGTAAGAGGGCACTTTGGTGGTTGTTTCTGGAGACAGAAAGCTGTCCTGTGAAAGCAATCTCCAACAGGTACAGACGGAGCTAGTTAGAGTAGGCACTTTCTTGTTGTCAAGACTTATCAAGACGTTTAAGAACTAATGTGGGAGTTTCTCCTCAGACACCACTCCTGTCAAGTTCAGTGCAAGGTCAGCCCCAATTAATTTTGAAGGGCTGTACCCATAATGAGGGGACTGTTTCTCCAGAATTGCTGATTACCATTTCAAGAGTCTGCTTGCTTTCACTGATAAATATTGAAGGATTTTTAGTGGTAGTTCACACATAAACACACAAACTACTTTAAAACTGTAAGGACCTAGTTAAGAGAAGACACTATTCTCCCCTTATATACGGAAAAAAGATGGTGATACGGAATCAGCCATCAGTCAGCATGAGAGAGAAAGGAAAGATGTAAAAATAAAATACCGTAAAGGGCTGCTAGGAGTATTCAGCAGATTTCACCGCGACTTCGCAGTGTTCTGTACAGGAATTAAATACTGTGTTGCTCCACATTAAGGGAGGGATTTACCATTTTTAAGGGCTCAGTTTCCCATAAAGGGAAAGTGTAGTTCAAGTCTATTTAAATTTATCATTTTTTCCCAGAAATGAAAGCTGATCGAAGTAAAACGTGCTTTACCATCCCATTTTAAAGGGACAGATGCCTGTCATGTTCTGGAGGGGAAGGCAGTCTCCTCGCTAATGCAGAAGTATTTCTTGCCCTTGCATAAGCCAAGATGTTCCACATTGTATCAGAAAAACTGTGAAATGGTTAGTTAAGCCTGCTTCCAAATGACATCCGCGCTGTGGCACAGGTAGGTATCAGGCAGCCCCCAGCCCAGCCTGGCGCTCCATTTTGAATTAATAGCTGTGCCCAGTGCTTCGGAAGGAGTTCTGCTCAAGTTGGGATTGCAGGATCAGTCTTAACGACTTGTTTGGAAACCACAAATTAGGCTCAGTCTTATGCTTCCTGGCTTAGCGAGCCTGTATCTGTTAGTCCCATTTATACACTACTCCACTTCAACCAGTCAGACAAATCATCAGCTTCATGGCTGGAGCAGAAACTACAGATATGACAGAGTACCCAAAACAAGCCATGAACTCCCCACAGATATAAACTGGCGTGAGTGCTTTTCATTTCATCACCCAAGGATTTGGCTTGGGATGGTTTAGCTTGATATTTTTTGATGATTTATTTTGTGTTCAAAGCATCTGTATGAAGCAGAGAGAATACGTAAACTAGCAGGCAACACTTACATTTGGCAGGTCTTTTTTTACAGGTGATTTGCACTTTGTGCAAAAGCGGGTGTTGATGGTCCAAAGTTTTCTCAACAACTTCCTTACTGGTCTGTACAGTCTCTTCAGCTCAGGCTGGAAATCAGCCACGTGTTAGGCTGAGAGTGCTTCCAGTAAAAAAAGGCTCTCACAGCAAGTAAGACGTGCACACTGTTTTCTTTGCGTGGGGGTTAAACATGTACTCAGGTTGTTGGGGTTTGGTTTACAATTATTACAGGTCACTGTAATTTTTCTAAAAAACAATGATATATAATATAATATAATATTAAAAATTAAAATTAAAAATTATATTCTATTATACTAAATTCATTTTCCCATGAATGCTCTGTATTCTTAAAATATCCACGCAAATGTCTAAGAATTTGTAGGTTTCACCACCAACTTGAATATACGTTTAAACACTACCCTTTTCCCTTTGTAAAACGCCCATTGTCCATATTTTTACAAGACACGTTGTAAAAGCAGCGTTTCTGGCCGCAGCCCGGAGCCTCCGGAGGTCACCACCACACTCATGCAGCTTCCCCCCCATCATGGGTGTTCCTACCGCAGGGGAGTGGTAGGAGAGAGCCATGGGCCTCCTCTCCAAACTCGTTCCTGTCAACGCCGTAACAGGGGAACTTCAGTGCCCTTTGGCTTCCTGACACAATCTGTTCATTGAATCTTACTTATTTGTGAACGTGCCTGCCCCAAATGGACTGCTTACAAAACCTGGGGAGGGTTATAATCACCCTTCTTCTATTACCCTAGTCCAAGACCTGTCCCTTGTCTCTCATGGCACCTGCTGCATATCTTCCAGAGCTCAACAGAAGGGTTATTGGGTGAAATTTAGTGGCCACAGGAGATGAGATGAAATGAGCTACCAGTCATCAACTATTATCATCATGGTGACTGTTAGAACCACGATCGCCTACCAGCATAGTCATCACCTATTTTCTAAATCCCCTCTGGTTGATACAAGAGTCTTTGCCCTCAACTCTTGATCTCAGTTCATTTTGGTCCCAATTCTCCTTTCACTTCCCCGCGTGACTTCACGGACTTCAGTTCAGCCGCACTTCATTTGCGCTAATGAACAGAGAGTTGAGCTTTGAGTCCGAGTTCTCAAAGACCTTTGGCCTAACATCAATTTACACTTATGCGATAAGGCACCCAAATATCTTGCAAGGTAGGAGGGGTAAGCGTTCTCTCTTGGCTATCCTTCTTTCCACTATGGCATGGATTATTTTAGACTTTACATGTATACCTTATTCTCACTGCAGTCTGCGAGGCCACATTTCCATTGATGTAAGCATTAAACCAGTGGCAGGGTTAGAGCAGGCCCTAATTATATTACAGTTTAATAGGGAAACAGATTATGTCAAGTGGGAGGTCAGCAACATATTTTTGGAGCACATCTCAAAGTTCACCCGGTACGCATCCCTTCCTTTTACTGGAATATTTATAGTTTGTTTGTTTTAAGCTGGAAATATCCTTTCTGTGAGCTTCTCCTGAGAGCTGTTTGGGACAAAGACAGCGTGCAGAACCTCAACCACAGCCATCAGCCGCAGGAGATCTGGATCCTCCTCCTTTTTAAACTTTCTTGTGATGGATAAGGATGGCAGCTTTAACGTGTGCAAGCTGTAGTAACCTAAAGCAAGCACATCCCAAGCTCCTTTAAAGAAAACCCTTGCTCAGGGCTACAAACACCCTGGTACCCAGATCCTGTATGTGCTGCAGTCAGCAACCTTCATGTTCCTATGCAACTCAAAGTTTCATTTCTGCACGGGTGCTCAAATACATCTGCCACCCAGCTAGTGGCCTTCCTCAGGACTATGTCCAGTGGGTTCCTGATACTAAATCTTCCCCTAGATTCTCCAAGGTATGCGTTTTCTGATCATGCCTATCCTATGCAGTGGGAGTGAGCGCCTGCACAGGGTAGTCATGCCTTTCTTTCAACGACCAGGTGCCTTTTAGGGCACTTGCTTCAAAGAAGTGAGAACAGGACTCCATTTCTGCTCTAAAAAAATGCTTATGTAAAATCTTCGAGCAGCCCGGGGAGCGATGACCAGAAACAGAGCCTCCTCCCGAGCCAGCTGTCCTCTCTCTATTTTCTGCATGGTCTCAGCAAGGAGCATGGAGGGTGCTCTTCTCCCCATCTACAGCCTGATAGCTCAGATCAAAAGAAATATGAGATTAAACCTCATTAGACAGTCAGTGGAAGTGAACCCGGCTCTTACATACCCCTACTGAATGCTTAAAGGAAGCAGCACTGTCTCATCCCTCCACCAGCGTTTGCAAGAAAGGAGCGATGCCTTGCTAAACTAAAAATAAGAGACCAAAGCACAGGCAGAGATCTCAGGTTTGTGGCTCTCAAGAGGACAGAGGTGTCTCCCTACAGCCCGGCCAGCAAGCGGTCTCCCATCTCCCGCTGGGGAGGCTGAGCTGCTCCCTGCACACCTTGGCGGCTGACTTGGGAGCCCCTTCCAAGGGGCTGAAGTCTTCCAGCTGAAGGATCAAGACATGTTAAGACAGGGAACCTAGAAGTAAGTTATTCCTGTGCCTAGATTTTGGGTGGCTGAGGTTTTATGGAAACTCCGTTTGCTCCTGAGCCTCTTCAGTAAGTTTATATTATACGGTAAGGACAGCAACTATTAACAGGGTGCGAGAAACCGCTTTGTTTTCTCCTGTGATGATCCAAGTGCACCACCACCAGGGACAACTCTCTTTTAGAAAGCAATGGGAAAATATTTAGACAGGAGAAAGTCTCAATGCCTCCATAACCATCTAATTGGAACTTGTAATGTGACAGAACTATCCTGTGAACGTTTTTATGAGCGATTTAGCAAAGTTCAGTATATCTTGTAAACAAAAAGCGTATTTCCGATCCTTAAGTAAAATACTGTTTAGTTTTGAATCTTTCTGGAATCATCACACTCGTGTCAATAGAAAAATGAAATGAATACATTAAAAAAAAAGGTTCATCTCTTCTTTGAAACATGCCACCTTATTCTAAAATAACAATATTCATCCCAGCTGATACTCAAGATGTTAAAGTAAAGATTTCTCTTTCCTACAACAAAACACAGCCACTCAGGCAGGTAATCACAACTTTGGAGTGTTTCATTTTGTTAAGTTTGATATAAACTTGTTTTATAAGATACTTTGCCTATCAAATGACAGGAAGTCCCTTAACATAAACACCACTCCAATTTTATTACATGAATGAGCAGTTACTAGTTTGGTTTTGGGGTTTTTTTACTCTAAACAAGTGAAAGAATTTGGAAATCCTGACCTTGAAACACTTTCACACACGCTTAATTTTAATCGTGCATGTAATCCCAGTGAGTCCAGTACTACTCGTGTTTAAACTTAAGCACAGACATAGGTGTTAGCAGGACTGGGCTTCAATATAGTACAACATTTAATGTCTAGTTTTTCAGCATGAAAATTAATGCCTCGTTAAATTCAGTTTTCTAAGAAAAGTCATTATATGAAATGCAATATAAAAATGAATCTGGATCTAACAAATTTTTTAAATGATATATATATTACAATATAGAATATTTCTGAATACATATATTACAATATATAATTATTCTAAAAAGTACTCGGAGTCCTATGGGGGACCTGAGACAGAACCTCATGGAAGAAACCCTTAGAGGGAGGGCTACTGAAGGAGGAAAAATTTGGAAAACTCTGCTTTCTGGCAGCATCTTTCCTGGTATAGGAGCTTCCCCTCACATAGCAGAACAAAGTCTCAGCTTCAGTATTTGTTGACGTCGGTTAAGTTTCCTGCAGAGCAAATCTCTTCACGGAAGCGTTTAACCTCCCCACGCTGCCCTGTGGGGAAAACCCGGGAGCCCTCCCTGACCAGCTCTTCTCTTTCCAGCCCGCAGACGTGGAAAGGATGGGTCGCCCCACGCTGAAGCTGCCTTCACGCTAACTCAGCCCGTCTCAGCCCCTAATCATGTGCTGGGGAGTCATCACCATCCCAAACAACAAATATTTGTTGTTCACCCGAAGGTTTCCCCAGGTATTTCCTAACAGAGCTCATGTTCCTGGCAGGTCTGCTCGCCTTTACTGTGGTGGTGGTCTGATGGGAATAGCCACGCTCCCAAATCCCTTGGCAGCCGTGGAGGAGGCTGCTTGTGGTCTCCTGGCTGTCCTGCGCTGGGATACGGCAGCAGCCCGTGCTGCTCCGTCCAGACCGAGGGAAGGCGACACCACTGGGGCCTCATCCAGGTAAGGAATGGGACGAAATGATGCTCATTGCTGCTGGCATGGGTATGCACTCCTAATTCTGTTCCCTGCTGCTAATTCAGAGCAACACGTGATCGATTATCACCAAGATAGCTATTTTTGCTATAGAAAATATTGGGCCTTGTTAGGAGATCTATATACTCTGAAAACTCCAGAAATTAACATCAGTTAATTTTTCCTCTAATTCAGAAAATAAGCTCAGTCTTGATGGATCTATTTACTTTTATTTGCCTTCTAAAATCGCAATGGTTTTCTATACTCAACAATTGTCTGTGAACATTTTATTTTGGGAGCTCAGCCTGAAAAACAAGCTAACAACAACAAAACCCAACCAACCAGTAAGGGCAAGCAGTACTCGCAAGATTTTATCAGTTACTTCCAGCAAACGCCCCTCCGTGCCTATTTCACTATAGGTGCTATTTTAAGTTAATTTGCAAAGCTTCGGCAAGGAACAAAGGTTAAATACTTGGAATTTGCACAGGTTGCATGTCACTGCAGAACGCTAAATAAATGTTACAAATAAATGGTAGCCCCTCTAAGAAAAAGGGAGAAAAGGGGGGGTGGGCACAGCATGCAGCTGCCCTGAAATTCATTGTGAGAAGAAAATTCCTCTGGAGCCAAGTGGGAAAGCAGGAGGTGGAAATGCAGAGCATTGCAGAGATGCTGCTTTCAAGACTGCTTCATTAGGGGACTCCACGTAGGTGTGGAGCTGAGGAGAACGATTTTACAAACATCTCCTGTTATGTATTACTATAAAGAATAACACAATATACACCTGTAGTACAGGAACCTGCTCTGGTACTACCAGAGTACATTTTAGCAACCTGAGCTGAGGGTTGAGCTTTGGTAGTTAGGGATATTGGCAATTAAAAGCAGTGAAAACAGATGTAAACACAGTGGCGCAGCACACTACAGAGGTGGATATTTGCAGTTACAAAACCACAGTCCTGGATCAGCTTATAGCAAATCAGACGAAATTTAAGACTGCTAAGTTGTGCTGTGGGAATTTATTTCTGTTGACGGGGCTTGGATTGCTCTGTTTATGTTTGGTTTGGGTTCTGCTGGGTGTTTTTATCAACATGTGTTAAATACATTCATGCTGGTCGTTGTAGTCGCTGTTGCCATCCAGAGCCATCTCCGCACAGCAGGTACCTTACATCTGCTAGTAAGAGGTGGGCGAACTGGAGGAAACAGAACTAAGAGTTTGCTGGTGGTCGTGCAGCAGGAAAACCGTAGCAGAGAAACCAGAAAGCCTCCGAGTCTTGACTCTCCTGGCAAATGGGGAGTGCTGTCAAGGCAAGGTACTGTGGCAAACCTTTCCTCCTCCAGCCCTCCTCTGCCACGAACAACTTTTTTTACCGGTTCTGGTCCTCATCCAGCTCTGAGAGTCAGTGACGGTAATTTCAGCGTGCCAAATGTCTGGCCTCAGCAGATTTTCTTGTGAATTAAAAAAACGGGGTGTGATGTGGAATTTTTTTTCTGACTCCTTTGAATACGTCTCCTGGAAAACATCCTTTCTACTAACAGCTCTGCTATCAGCATGTATTTTCTGCATTTCACTCTCTTTCCCACTTGCATTGTTGTGGTATTTTACAGGGAGGTTGTTAACTGGTTATTTTCAGTTCTAGTACTCTAGGAAATTGTAGCTAGTTTGTGCTGGTATTCCAAAATTAGACTTCTACCTTCACGGGCTAATCCTGGGAGAAACTAAGCGTCCTCAACTCTTATGAAACCAGTGACGTTCTGGGTGCTCAGCACATTACTGAAATAAGGCCTCATTGGAAGGATATCCAGAAAGAAGTTGACAAACTTCTAAATAGAAAGTGTCCTAGTTTCATTCAAAAGCTACTTGTAAACTAAAAAAGTCAGAGAAAACCGAACCTATTACTCAAACTACTTACAAAAATCCTGAGAAGTCAGTCATTTCTAAAAATTGCACGGAACACTTGAAGCAAGTAATCACCACTGAGATTTTATTTTATTTTCATAATTTTTGCTTGTGGCTAGCAAACTTTGTAGTTACTTTTTCTGCTCTTTATTCAGAACATATTCATTGTAATTCTTCTCTGTACCATTATCACTAGCCTGCAGTTAGATATTTTTATTACAGAGATAAGACATCTCATCGTGGTAAGAGCACTCAATTTTGCCTTATCCTTATCAGTTTTCTTCTCATGTGTTATTCACATACACATAGGTCAAAATATTTGTGAGATGACCTCATATTTTTTTGTTGTTGTTTCATTTTGATCTTGTTTTCCTGGCTGAGAGGATGTGTGTCACTTACGTTTTGAACTCTGGGAAATACAGCCACTTCTTGAAAAGATCACTGCTCTCATTTGAGCACGACTTTGCCATAAATATGCAAGTGGGAAGAAAACTATGAAGACTTCTTGTGCAAACTACCCACGGGCTCAGTCTTCTCCCCGTTACGGCACAGTGCTGCTTCTGGATCCTTCTTCGCAGAGCACACGACCTACCTCACGGCCATACATGACACCGAGTGCCAAAGAAGTATAATTGTATTATAAGACTTTTTAATTCCCCAACTTACTTCAGCTGTTATCAGCAGCTGGTTACTTCAGCTAGCTGATATGCCTCGGTGTCTTGTAAACATTCGCTCTAGTATTGTGCATTACTCATAGTTGGAAAATCACTTTGACTCCTGTAACGTAATTATGTTAATGTCAAATGAGTCACAGGGAAACAGAAAGCTTGTATCGGAGCTGCACCTTAGTGCCAGTTTCTGAATGCTCCTGTTGGCATAGTAGGTTAGGGGATTTAGGGGGAAAAACAACTTTCATTTAACGAGTGATGTGAAATTATGATAATGACTCACAAGGAAGCTTGCGTGACAATCAAATTCAGATTCACTGAAACATAAAATTGGTAAGAGAATAAGCCTGCCAGATTATTTATAAGAGCGAGAATGAAAAATAACTGAATTTTTAAAGAATTACTTTCCCAGGAAAACTTCAGATATCTTTTGCACATAAACAGCTTTTGATGTTCATTATTTAGTTCCAACAGCAGTAAGTGATTTATTTAAATTGACATCTTACTTAGATTACATTTCAGAGTCAATCATCTCCTATGTTTTATTAATTCTGCCTCTTTCTTGGTTTAGTTAATTCAAGTGAGCATTTAGGGGAAAAAAAAAAACAAACCAAACACGTTTTAGCTCACTTTTGGATCATAATGCAAAAAGCCGGAAGCTCTTCAACAAGTTGAAAGTTCCTGTACCATATCTTGTCCTAACTTAAAACAGCCAAAGGGACAGAAAGAGCAGAATTCATTCCAGAGCTAAAAGATATGGGGACATGCATCTGTGACACACTGGCTATCTCAGGACTAAGCTGCAGCATTTTTTTTTTTCTTCCTATAATATACAGAGGTGAGTTACTCTGGTATTTGCCTACCAGGACTTTACGTGCTCAAACAGGTATCAATATTCCCACATGCCAGCCTGATGAATAAGATATACCATCTGAATGTAAACGGAGGCATTTATCTTTTCAGATGACCGAAACATCATTCTCAGAAAAACAAGAGTTTTAGTATTCTGACAGATCCCACTGTGCTATTCAATAAAAAGGCTCAAAACTTAGCAAAAGCTGAAATGGAAATCATAACCAGACAGTTTAAAAGTCAGGAAAAAAAAATCACTCGGGATTGTTATCAAAAATATTTGGTGTTAAGTAAGTGTATTTACATTAATGTCCTATTTGAGAACCTTAGGAGGTAAGACTTACGTTTCTCTGCGAGCTCCATCTCTCTGAGCATTTCGACTTCATCTGCTGACTTCTCATCTCATGCCTTTTCTGACTTTCTCTCCACTTATCCTAGAAACCGTTAATAAATTAAATCTCACATGCCCCGTAAGAAACCAACTGTTGTTACTAAATTGAGTGGGAATATAAGGTCATGCCATAGGTGACTAAGTGCACGCTAGATTTCCCTACGAGCCATCATCTAAATATGATGCCACAGCATCATCTCGACCTTATGCTGAGTGAGGGGCTTTATTTCAGAGCGCATCCCCAATCCAGAGATAACCTACTATGGACAGCATCTGCAGCTTGAAGCCCTCCGCCGAGTTAACACAGATTGTCCGCTTACGTCGCACACGTTCGTGGTTAATGTAACCGGCGGGAGGCCTTTATTGTAGTGTGTGGTGCTTCTGTGTTTCTGTTAGAAGTAGGTAGGGAACACACTGAAGACTTCTTCCTTTGCAAACTGGCGTTTTATTAGCGATGCGCCCTTGCGGTTTGCCCTACAGGGGCCGGCGGACGGCGTCCACGCGATGCTGCTGCTTGGGGGCAGGAGCTGGCATTTCTCTTCCACCCGTGCCGGCGGAGCCAGGCCCCGGGGAACTGCTCTACAGGAGTCACAAAAAGGCCAAGCGGCGAAAACCGTTGAAGACAAAACCCGAGTTAACATCGGGCCAGGCCGATGGCGGCCTCCTCCACGGGATTGCCCGGGAGGGCCGGGGGAGGCAGAGCCCAGGCAACCCCAGCCCCAGCGCTTCGGCTCTGACCCCCAGCCCGGCAAACTGCGGGGGGGGTCGGACGGACGGACGGACGGGACTCCCCCTCACACCGGGGTCACATTCACCGCCAGGCCGGCTTCCCTCCGGGGGCGACACCCAGGCCGGGCCTCACGCAAGGACG
>VZTL01063024.1:38966-49085 GCA_013400535.1 Scopus umbretta
CGCGGCCGGGGCGTTGATTTGTGTGGGTAGTCATGCCTCTGAGTCACGGGGGTCAACAGCTCCGGCTGGCTTTATAGCGCTTGAAACGGAGAGCGGCTTCTTCGTGCGATGCCGTCGGTTTCCCTTGCTTGGGCATCAGCAGGGCAGCCTGCGACGTGGCGTAACCGCTCTTCGCGGGTTGCTGTGCCGAAGAAGAGCTGCCTCTCGCGCCGAGAGCGAGAGCAAGCAGCGAGCTGCGGTGCCCTTGCCCCAGTACTGCGCGCTCCCAGTAAAGCGGGCAGAAGCTGGGGGGATAGTTTCTCCGCCGACTGGAACATGACAGTCCCTCCAGTGAATTATGACATAAATATCACGCTGGGGATGCCATTTACGTTACAGCCTTTCTCTTAGCTGCAGCGATGACAGTAGTAGCTTATATCTAGAATCTTACAAGGATGCTGTTTCATCTCTGTTCCCGTTGCCAAGGCCATCTGTGTCAAGAACAGCCTGAGGGTATAGCCTTTGTGGCTGTGTAGTCCTTCTGTCAAAGACCAAAGCCTAGGCGTGTTTACCCTCTCCTGCAGGAGCTAGCCTTGGCTCTTTTGCTTTTTTTCCTAAGAATCAGACCATCCTTTAGAAAAAAAAAAAAGTGTTATAATAATTTTATCTTTGAAAGGATATTGGGCTGCATGTGCAAGCTTTTAATAGTAGTATTCGGTAGACGAGGCTCACCCACTTGTTATTGTAACTCTCTGTATTTCAAATTAGGGTATTATAAAGCTGCTGGGTCCTTTTGATCCCTTCTGCAGCTGTATGTCTGTCTCCCAAAGTTGTTGCTTTTGATGGACGGACCAGGCAGCAAATAGATCTTTAGCCTGGGATGGCATCTCCTCAGGTTGTTTGAGCTCAAGGAAAATGTGGTGGGCCGTGTGAAATGGGGAACTGTAACTACATCATCAGCAAGTCCACTAGTGACTGCGAGAAGGTAGAAGACCTAGAAAAATTCACTAAGAGTTATGCACTAAGCACCAAATAAAGGTCTCTATAAAAGGAGCTGTAAAGTAGGTTAAAATTGCCTACAGGCAAAATGAGTGTGCCAGCTTCTGTCCCTGTGTGGCTGATGTGTCTGCACAGTATGCACAAGCGCTTAAACTCATTTTTTTAATATTTGAAAGATAAAGGTGTTGAACTAAATCTGGACTAATCTGACCTAATCTGGACTAACCCGAACAAAATCTAAAATGAGAATATTTTCATTCCACTGTTTAAGTAAGTAGTTCATCTGAGATTATTTCCAAGTGGTTTTGGATAGGCTTAGCCAAAGTCTTGGCTGGAAAATTGAAGAGAGATTCAGCCCTTCGTGTGTGGCAGTGCACTAGAAAAAGGGAGCTGATTAGTTGTTGGCAATCCTTTTTCAGTCTTTCACTGTGATAAAGCGGTGTATGTTCACAGAGGGCGCATATCCAATTTGAAGGGCTTTGTTGTGCAGTGTAATGATCGCGTGGTGCGGTGCAAACTTGAGCTAAATACCGCTGTCACAGAGCATTCCAAGGGAAGGTGGGTATGGTTAGTAAAGAGTGGCTGTGTCTTTTATCAGATTGAATCATATAGAGGAAGAGAGAAGTGGACAAGCTTTCAGGAATACAAGCCTTTCTCCTTCAGATGCTTTTAAAAAAAGAAATTCCGGAAACCTGTATCAACAAATTTGTGCTGGTCCTAAAATCAGGATGATAAAGCTGTTCTCTGCCAAAAACCTGGATTACTTCTTTAGCTTCTAGAAATTTAATAGCTGCTACTTTTCCGTTAAGCTGTTTCTGGTTACGTGTTACTATGAAGACACCTGTCAAACAGGATGGTGTTTGGACCAATATACATGCAGTTGCACAACTAATTGCTCTCAGTGCAACAAAACAGCCCCGGGATATGGTGTTGAGTCTGGAGATAACACTGCATCCCCTCTGAAGGGGGCATTCTCGATGCTTACCTCACCATTATAAGGATGACTGTATGCAGACAAGGAAACAGTCTTTTGGATGAGCTACCAGAATACCATTGCAAAGCTTACTGTAAATCTAAAAGAAAATCTGTACTGATTGTACATCTGCCTGTGATGCACTATGCTATACTAGAACCTCTCTGGAAAATAGTTAAATAATCCCCTTATACTGGAAAATGTCCTACTCTTTGAAGTGAAGCTTTCCCAGAATTTTCCATTTGCCCTTTGTAGCTTTCAGGTGGTGCCCCGTGAGAAACAACCTTCCTGGAAGTCGGTGAGTACTGAGCAGAATCAGACTATGCGCGAGCCTTGCATAATAAATGCCCTCTACAGCAGAACCACCGCGATCTATGGATCCGACTCATTCCCATCCCAGAATGTGATGTGCTTGCTCAGTGTACCAAATGTCTTCATTGGAGTTGCTGGGATGAATCCAAACAGTTGCCAGGCATTAGAGCGACTCCCGCAAGCTGAAGGACAGAAATGGCCAGTCAGCAGCTGGAGAATGTTTTCACGAAGCAATCCAAGTGGATTGATAGAGCGCCTCCAAAACATAAGCCCAGAGCTGAACTTTTTAAACTCGGGTGGACACTTAGAAACTGTGGTTTCAACAGAAACAAAAATTTGGTACTTAATTTTGTCATTATTCTTCCTGTCAGACCTTTGCTTTCCCATAGGCAATAATTAACAGCTGTTCTTTAAGTTCCATGATGATTAAGGCCCCTCCTCGTTTCTAAGTGCTAGTTGCCCTTTTCTCTAAAAAATCCAGCTTTTTGACATAATCGGGGTATTTTAATCCTTATGAGACTTGTCAACGTCCACATACTTTTAACAACTTATGTCTGTTGATCTGATTTGATTTTTTTTTTTTTTTTTTCTGGTGCTTTCTATGTCTGGAGTCTGTTTTCGGGGCAGACTGGAAAGAGTTTCTGATGGGAGTTAAGGAAGAGAGATGTATTCCCTGACTCAACAGGGCTCTTTGTTTTCAAACAGAAATAAAGAGGATCTCTTTTAAGTTTCCTTTAATTATAAGCCTGAGGGTAGAGGGAAAGGAGGAGTGATTTTCATTTCTCAGTACAATGTTTGTGATTTAGTTCTGCCTGGAGAAGTTGCTGTTTTGTTGCTAAATTATAATTGCACCTTTCCTGTGGCTATAGGGGAGATTTGGCTATGTTACATTTCTGATTTGTGGTTGTCTTCCTTTTTCTGTGGGAGCTCTCCAGAAAGGTAAATAGGAGTTCTATCTGTGACTTAAACGTGCTACTTTCCCTCCTTCACAATAGTAAGAATTTCCTTTTGGTATGAACCAGAGCTGAATGTCAAGTCAGTTCTTGCAGTCTGGCTTCTTCATTCTGGAGAAAACATGATACATTTGAAATGTATTTGAAATACCGTTTTCTCGTTAGGTTACGCAAGGTGGAGGATGGCAGTTACCCTTAAAGCTATTTATTACACTGTGGTTGTGAATGTAATGAGGGAAGATGGGAATCAAGAAGGGACATGATAAAAGTCTTGGTAGAAGTGCATATAGTCTGGGTGATAAAGGTGTATGAGCAAATTCATGTTTTAAAAAAGTTTACAAATCCCTCAGTGTGTACAGTTCTGCTATTACTTGTGAACAGCTGTTGATCAAGCCTAGGCACTAAGTTAGTGTCTTGTACTTCATGGGAGTCTCTTGTTTTTCTGGCAGCACCAAAATCAAAAATTCATGGCATTTTGAGAAATTGAATGATTTTATTTTATTCCTTAGGTGATAATTTCCTTTCTCCAAGCAAGAGTAAGCAGAATTATCAGTGATCCTGAGCATTTTTCTCTTCAGGTAGAAAAGAGTAGTTAAGATGTGAGCAAGAAACTTAGGACATGTACAGTCTACCACAGGGTGTTTTAGGTAAGTCATTTAATGCTTTCTGACAAATAGAGATAATACGTTTTGTAGCTCATAGCAATGTGGTGAGCGTAACATTAGGACTGTTTATCATGTAAATGCTTAAGATAAGTAGAAGCTGCACATTACAGGCTTACCTGTTTCTTTTGACCTGTTACTACTTTCTGCAGAACAGGTACTGCAGCTGAATACTGTATGAACTGAAACAATACTGGTATTCATTGAATCTGCTGTAGTCTAATAGTCTCACAAATCAATTTATTCAATTTGTGACGTTTGTTACATTACTGAGAATTTGAGTAACTTATGAAAAAAAAGTCCCTTTTTTTCTTCTGTCCTCAAATCCTGGTAAGATTTCACAGCATTTAGCTAAAAAAAGAAATTTTGTGATAGTTACCTGCAAATTAATCATAACCTTATGCTATGAATTAAAGTTTATCACAGCTTTTCATTTGACATTAAACTATTTCATAAATCTGTTCATTTCTAATTGATGTTTTGTCAACTAGTCCATTCATAGAGTCAGTGCAGGATTGTTACTTGGTAGTGTTTATCATAACACAAGGAATTACAGAATTTATTAACTTTTTGTTGTTGCTACAGCTGTTTACCAACAGTGTAACTTGAAAGTTTACATTAAATGTGACTCATAAAGTTCAGAAATAGATTAAGCCCTATTGCTGCATTCTCCATTAGAATCCTTCTTGCACGCGCCTCCCTCTCCAGCCCCAAATCAAAGTTTCCAAGACTGTAAAGTCAATGTTTCATATAAATCTTCTTGATGCAGTTCAGGCTCTTTGAAACTTCTGTTCTGTTTGTTTCTTTGGAAACTTCCTGTCACTTCCTCTATATCCACTGGGTCTTTTTTTTTGCTTGCTCTGGCACGATATTTGCCTTTATCTAGGACTGCCTGTGGTCTGGAACTCTGTTTTTCAACTGTTATTAAAAAAATGTGGATAACAATTAATAAAGTTCACAAAGAAACAACTGTAGTATACTGTGAATCACAATGGGAAATATATTTTGCGAAACAGGAACAGTTGTGCAAAGGTTATGATTTTTATGCTTGTTGTCAGTTCTTTGAAAAATATAACTTCAAATCTAAAAAGGCATGTGCTTCTTTCTTTAATAATCCCTTAGAATATGTTCCTGTGTTACTGAGATCAGTGATAATGGGATGAGGTAAGAATTGATTATTAAAGGTAAGATTTTTAAGTTCATTGAGTTTTATCACTAGTGGATAATACTCTGCACCCAATAAAGTAGAAATTCTCACTTATTTCAGAAGGAATTAGGGTGAGGCTGAACTTGCTGAAAAGGTCTATTTTCACTCAGACTTGAATATGAGGATTATCTGTCGACATATGTGTTTAAACCAAACTCGTGCGAATACAAACCAGATGTTTCTTGGGAACAATTTTTTTTTTGGTAGTACACTGAACCATAAAACAAGGTGACACATTTTTTTAAGCAGTATTTCTGATCTCCCATTGAGGAAATGTGTATTCCGAGTGTTACTTTGCAGACTCTTGTCCAGTTACAAATAGCAATCTTGTAAAATATTAAGTGCTGCAATGAAAATCTAGATACAAAATAGAATTACCATCTGTATAAAAGAAAATAAATCATGTTGACATAAAACGAATAAGTACTCTTTTTAAGTATTTTTCAGCAATCATTTTAAAGACGAGGTTAAATCCTGATTTCCATATACGTTCTCACTGAGCATGTGAGAGGCTATCCGTAAGTAGCTGATGATGTCTAACGAAGAATCTAGTACTGAAAAACACTTCCGTACTGCCTGACTGCATTTACCATACCTAGTGGCATTGATTCAGGGGTACCTTATTGTTATAAAACTTTCACTGTGCGTTCATTCTCTTCCTGTAAACTCTCCAAGAATGAAAGTGGAGATAATGTCCCCAATCTGACAGTCTCTCATACCCTCATGAATGTACTTCATGAGGGCAAGGAAGGGGTGGGACAGTGCTGTTTTGGAGCTAATCCCCTCCGTACAAGAGTAGGTTAATTGCACCCATAGACATAGATCTGGAGGAGGATCATCTTGGTATTGGAATGCATTAGTGCTGTAGGTGTTGATTTATATTATTTCTACTAACAAGACTAAATGAAGTTACTTGGAGTTGTTTTTGCTAGCCATCCCCCTCCCTCTCACCCACAGCGTTCCTCAAAGATGAGCTTGACAGTTGCTGGTTTATTGCAGTGCTCTAGCATTTATAACAAACATTTTATTGTGATGATACTCTTAAGACCCACAATTTGGACAATTAATTAGTATAAATTGTCCCTTTAATGTGTTGTAGTGTTAACTCTTGATTCATTCAATCACAGGAGTTTTGCTGTTAATATGATTGGGAAGATGACTCTCATGGTCTCTGCCTGCTTTTGCTAAATACTTAGATCCATCAAAGAGCATTTGTTTCTCACAGAATTGGATTATAAGTTTATAACAGAATGCGGAAAATTGAAGGAGAACAGTCACACAGAGGAAGAAATATTGTCTACCCTTTCCTCACGGTCTCTGTTTGTTTTCATCATATGATACAATATGTAGAGAACATGCTGAAAGCCACTTGTGTCTTTTTTTGTGTATTTTTGGCTACCTTTTCTCCAAAGCTTAATGGTTTACAAAGAAGTCTGATAACATCTGACACTGGATATGACCTGACGTTTTGCAAGTTACTCTGACAATTGTGTTAATGAAGTATTGCATAACATTCAAATATGGCAGTATGTCCTTATATCTGCTTTCTGAGAACTTCCATTTTAGGATGTTGAATATTAGTTCACTTTCCAATAGTTGGCGTTCTGATAATACAGGGTATGAGTTGTACATAATGTTCCACTGTGTACAGATGGGCGTAGGTTGGAACCAACTTTACAGAGATCAGATGGGTTCTTTTCTGACGTACGCTATGGATGTCTATATGTGCACCTGCAGAGATACCCAAGTTCTGAACAAGCCCGTGGTAGCCATGTGTCACGGCATATGTCTAGTTTGGGTCTTTGATGTGGCACAGGGTTGTTGTGATTATTTGAGTTCATGTTGGGACTATGGCTGAGACAATATACAAGCTCATATTGCATATTATAAACTTATCTTTAAGATTTCTGAAACTGGGAAGTTATGGTTTAGAAGAGGATAGAGGCAAAGAAGACTTTGTACAATATGCTTACACTATTCCATGAAGATAAATTCGATAAGAATATAAACTGGCCACAAAAGTGTAATAATAACTTGACCCTATATGCTGAACTATAGATACGTAAAATGTAAATGTCTAACTGCATTTTTGTACTATGTGCTTGTATAGCTTTGTCAATACAGTTCAACTGCACAAAGGATATGTTCATTTACCAAACGGTTGAGGCTGCTTTTTGTTCAGGTTTGCCCATACCTTCCCCCCCCCTCCACCCTCTTCTGACTGCTTGGTGATGTTAACCCCTTGCAGAAAGGCAAGAGTATCTTAAATAACATCAGTATGTTGACTGAATAAGCCATAGGTATTAGCAGATGGACTAATGGGTTTCCAACAGTAATAAGAGTTTCTAGCATTGTTTGCAAAGCCTGGGTGTATAAACTCTAACCATCATGAAGCTGAAACATCTGCCAGATTTACTGGCAATTGACTTTATTTGTGAGTGCTCAGAAGTCTGGGAGTCTGATTCTTCACAGACAATGTGTCAGCTTGAGAACTTCAGTCATCCTTATGTAGCATGTACCCAAGGGTTCGATATCAGCTGTTTTGGGGTCGGGTTGGTTTTGCATCATGGCTTGTTTGATTCAAATGCTGTTGGAAGCAGCACAAATATTTCCATTGACTTGGATTAGTTGGTCACTGTATGACATAATAAGTGTGTGTTGATTAATTCTCTGCAGTTCCTAATATGCACCCACACATAATGGAGGACCATTAGTTGCCATTTTTACTGTTAGTCAGTCTCCAGTCATATTTTTATTTTGAGGCTGAAACCCCCAATCCTACACAGTATTACAAATAAACCATGTAAACAAAAAGTTCTTGCCACATAACTGGAATAGTAGAAGTGTTATTTTCTAAGCTTGGAAGTTTCCCAAAATCATGCTCACAGATCCATGTGACATATTACAAGAGTTGCTGATTTCATTGTTTGGTTTTTGAACATGACTTTCAACTTGCAGATGGCTCAAGCTTGCTGCAGCCTGGAAGCAGAAGGGCACAAAGGGCAGGATGTTGCATAGTGAAATGTAGCTGTGACTCAGCTTTTGCTGAAAGTAACACTCATTTGATTTCTTCTACTTCCTCCTGATTATCAAGAAATGCCCTACAGCTCTGGCATAAAGGAACACTGCCCACTTAAAGAGTCCTTTCAAAACTGAGTAGAAATAGTGAACTGCAGAAAAGTAAAGCAGTAACTAGCAGTGTTCCTTTCTTAGCTGTGGAATTTGTGGGAAGTCTTCATGCTACAGTGCTACTTCTAATTTTAGGAGTAACATGTCTATCGCTTCTTGTACACAGAAGTCATAAAACATTGGACAAAGGGGAAAACATTCTGTTCAGATATCCCCTAATAAAATTCAGCTTTGCTATGAAGGTATTGGACTGTAATAGTAGCACAAGTGTTTTGGGAAGACCTGAGAGAAGTTCATCCACTGACAGCACATGTGTTTTCCATGCTTGGTACATGTGTATATTGGACATCAGAGACAGAAAACTCAGTAGCATCAGGACAGGATGGGCACTCTTCTCATGCAGAACTTTCTGACCTTTCTTCGACGTGGATGAGAACTGGTGCTCTCGTGTTCCCCAAACAACTCTCTGTAATGTAAATAGCATAGTGTTAAATAGGTAGTTTTATGGGAGTACTCTTCTTGATTAATTTTGTCTCCAAGTTCTTTATGTTACTGTCGACCATAGTTTCTACTCTGCCCCTCATACCACAAGAATTCCAAAACTTCCATGGCAGCAGCCCCTACACCTCTCTTCCAGGTTTGCCACAAGATGACAGAGTGGAGGTAAATGTAGCACATGTTTGTTGAAGAAGAGGCTTCAGAAGTTACCAGAGATACACTGACAGGATTATTTTCTTGAATTTCTATTCCATCTTCTGTTCCTGGCAAGAGGAATGCCTGGTCAAGAAAGTAATATAAAGAAGAATTACAAACACAAGCAAAGTATCAGTTTTCCTTTTTTAAGAATTGCCTGCTCTGTGAGGTGTGTTCTGTCTTTCTCTCCATTTCACCATGTGTATCCATCAGTAATTTCACATGAAGGAAAGGAAAACAGATCAGAATGGTATCTACTCTGGTCAAAAGCACAAAAAAGTCCTCATCCCACTCACTGCCAAGAAAAATCTGGTTCTAGTGCCCAGGAGATGCCTCAACCAAGAATGGGAGAGATGTATCTACTTCGAGAACAAGATGTGAAAACGTTAGTAACTGTTTTTCCCTTCTACATAGTACACATCCCTGGCCATATAGTGTTCCTCACTGGAAATGTCTATTGCTGTCTTTGAGAATTGTATACAGATGAAAGCCAGTCTGAGGAATCATTATGTTGTTTTTTAAATACAAATGTGCACCTGTTTTAGGGGGATGGGCTACTTCTTCTGTAGTAGCAATGCTTACCTCTTTGATTAATGTTGCTGTTGTCTTCAAGTCTAGGAAAAGAAATGTACTGAAGTAGATTGTAGAGCATATTTTTGTTCTGTGCAGTGACATTGCTTTATTTCTTTATAAGAGGCAATTAGAGAACAAAGTGCATCTTAGAATGTTGTAGCAACATCTGTACTCACAGATTAAGTTTTTAGAAGGAAAATTTTCTGATGGAACTAATTTAATCTCCTTAGGCATTAGTGTTTTTCTTGATAAAAGTCTCATTTCCTACCTGAGAAAAAAGAAATGGGTAATAACTGTAACAGGAAAAATGATTGGGGTTTGGTTTTTAGGGTGTTATATATGTGTGTATATATATATTATTTTTTTTTAACTGACATGTCAGCATGATTGTGTACTGATTCTTCATTTAAGAGCCATTTTTTGGTCTGCCTTACCCTGTATGCAGATGTTGAGGGACAAGAGAGCAAAAAGGTCTTGTCTTCCTCCCTGTACACTGGTTCTCTGTCTCTTCTCATAGCCCCTGTAGCATCCTGCCTCCGCATTCCTGGCCCCTGTACACAGTCTGAGCACAGAAGTCATTCAAGGGGAGGGAGCAGTCAGAATGCTTTTGTGTACAGGTAGCCAGCTTTCTTGTAATAA
>VZTL01063025.1:0-29976 GCA_013400535.1 Scopus umbretta
TCCTAATTCCTACATAACCATTCTCAGGCACTTCTATGGTTTCTAACATATCAATAACCCTTGCGTCTTTGCTGCTGCATGGATCTCCATCCCCTACCTCCACTGAGACAGCAGACTGAAGGACCTGGCTAGCACACCATCCCTCAAACATTGACGTGCCGCCCCCAGGTTTATCTGTAGCAACCCTGCTTTTATCCCTTCCCCCCCATTCAAATCTAGTTTAAAGCTCTTTGAACAGAGCAGATATAAGCAAACTTACAGAGATTCAGAGTTCAGTGTCTGAATCAAAATGGGTGTCATTCAGCTGGATTGGTACAGAACTGAAAGCTAAGTTGGTTCAGTTTGGGATTTACTTTCATGTTTTTTACACTTGTAATTTAATGTTTTGCGTCACGTTCAGGTTTTTAAGTATTTCAGAAAAGCCTTTTCAGCTAAAGGCCAACTGAAAAAAAACCAAACCATTCCTTTTAGAAAGGAGGAGTCAAAGCATTCATTTTCTACAGGAACTAGGTAGATATTACCACAATGTTTCAATTTCAAATTTATAACACACTGTGTATAACTTTATTTATTTATTAGTCAAAAGGAATGACCTAATCCAACTCAATTTAGTGAACAACCTTGATCCCTCTGGACTAATTTTTTCTTGATTTTCTTCTTAATAAAAAAACAACCAAACAAACAAACAATACAATAAAAGAAACCAAAACAAAAAAAGCCCACAACATCCATTCAGATATACCCAGGAAGGGTTTAACCAAAAAGATGTGTTGAAAGCTCTCTTGTAAAGACCTTGCCCAGTCATCTTGTCTCACTAACCAAAAAACCCTACATAAATATAGCTTAGACTCCCCAAAGCACCTTTAAAACATTGCCTTTTTAGAAACACAAAGGCTGATCTGTTGCAACATCTTATGGATCCCTTACACAGGATTGATTTGTGTCTTAGTTTAAAGAGGCAGAATATTTGATAAAAAACTCTTTTGAGCTCCTACCTAGGTGTATGAACTTCTTTCCTACACTTAATAGGAAGAGAATTACTAACTTCTGTATAAAAGATGTTTTCATAGGGAACAATATGACCTGATCTTTAAGTACCATTTGTATTGGTAATTGAAGCATACCTAGGTCTCTCTTCATCCAGAAGACTCACTATAATTCCACTTGGGGCTCAACAAGATTTCAAAGTGCAGCAGAGAAAGAAATTGTATCCTGATGCACTGGAGTGGGACATGTGGGATGAATAAACAACTTTTTCCATTTGCCTGATCGCACGTTATCCTCCAGTGCTGAAAATGCACATCTTTATACTTTGAAATAAGGATCAAGCTATGGGCAAGAGCTGGCAGAAGAAATGTCTTCTGATTTAAGGGATCACTTATGTCAGAATCCAGTGTAAAATGTAACTCTTCTGTATAGATGGAGTACACGGTTTGTGACCTGAAATACAAGATTCCCAATTAGGTTTCCACAGGCATCATGGGAAAGATATGGAGCAACATATCTGCTACAGAAATATGAACTATACAGGCGAGGATCTTGAACTTGGATTTACCAGAGAGGAAACAAACTGAGCTGAGATCATATTTCTTGCTACAGAAATGCCATGACCTCATCAGTTAATTGCTTGCTGGCACTGGTTTTAAGCATGAAATATAGTTCTGGCAGATCCCTCTGTAAGTGTCAGAGCCAGATGAAGTACCCTCGTTTCACGGGAAAGCATCCCTGGAAATTGTGTCTTTGATAAGAAGCACAGAGAGAGACATCTGCTTCAGCCCCCTGACTGCTGCATCTTCCTCAGCCTTCAAAAAGTGACGAATGTTTCAGCTTTTACAATTTTAATTCAGAAAACCAGGGGAATGGATAAAAGCTGCCATGTGATTAGATTCTTCTCCATTGTCTCTCTTTTTCAAGTACCTACTGACTAAAACTGCAAGACATAGAGACAGTCCAAGTTGCAACAGAAAATCAAACTGAGTAAACTGCTACAAGAAGTCTGTTTTTTTCCTTCCTCTGCTTTGAAGAATCCATCCAGGTGACATTACATCTGGAGTGTTACCAGAAATCAGTACCACTGAGCATTATGTTGTAAATCCTTTTCTTAATAAGAGAGCAAATATTGACTCCTTGAGGGAAAAAGTCTTCAGTACTTTATAATTAGACTGTTTTTCTAGAAGGGTTGGACTCTTCAAGGCCAAACTCTTGTTCTCTACCACCCTGTTTCTTCTTCAACCATTTGCACTCTTCTGAACCAACCTGATCAATACATAGTTACTGAAAAGCACAAATGGAGTTGATCATGGGTCGGGGCAAGCACAAATACAGGCTGGATGGAGAATGGATTGAGAAGAGCCCTGAGGAGAAGGACTTGGGGGTGTTGGTTGATGAGAAGCTCAACATCACCCAGCAATGTGTGCTTGCATCTCAGGAAGCCAACCGTATCCTGGGCTGCATCAAAAGAAGCGTGGCCGGCAGATCGAGGGAGGTGATTCTGCCCCTCTGCTCTTCTCTCATGAGACCCCACCTGGAGTACTGCATTCAGCTCTGGGGCCCCCAACATAACAAGGACATGGAGCTGTTGGACCAAAAAACTGAAAGAGGGTAGATTTAGATCAAATCTAAGGAAGAAATTCTTTACTGTGAGGGTGGTGAGGCACTAGAACAGGTTGCCCAGAGAAGTTGTGGATGCCCCATCTCTGGTAATGTTCAAGGCCAGGATGGATGGGGCTTTGAGCAACCTGGTCTAGTGGAAAGTGTCCCTGCCATGGCAGAGGGGTTGGAACAAGATGATCTTTAAGGTCTCTTCAAACCCAAACCTTTCTATGATGCTGTTATGATTCTATGATCATGAAGAAGCTAGAAGACAGGGTTGGACTAATTCAATCTGCATTTAAGGAACTGCAGTTTGTCTCACTACAACCTAGTCACCCCTTTTAGAGCACACAAAGACAAAAAGGTGTATGTGGTATGCGGTTCGCGTGACGTATTTTGAGTGTCTGTTAGCATGCCCCAAACTCCATTGCTAAGGTTGACTACCTCTCTGTGGACTACCAAGGGAGTTTGGAATCATCAGCTTAGGTGCCAGTGTCTGCAGTGAATCCCATAACAAGTGATCTGCCCAAAGCCTTGGGATTGAGATTACAGAGCTGCTGCAAAAGGGCAAGTTGTCCAACAATCATGCTCCCAGGCCCAGGATCTTGTCCCACCGCCTGGGCTCTGATCCCTGAGACCAAGCAAGAGGTTTTCCATTGCTCTGGAAGGTGCCAGCTGGCTGCTTTTGTATTTACAACTCATTTGCCTTCAAATGCTCAGAGGAAACATTTCTGCCAGTTTTTCTTTCACATCAATATTTACGACTCAGTTGATCAGGGCTAAGGTGGTTTGTTTCAGGGTAATTAATTATACCAGGGACTTCATACATGAAAAATTAATGAAAGGAGAAACTGATTCATTTGTTTGATCTTCATGTGGAGGTAGGAAAAAATCCCACCTGCTCTGATAAGGAATAAAAGTCCTGTTTAAAGTTTGTACTCATGTTACGGGAGTAACGCCTTAATCAAGGGCAGCTATAATTCATCATTGTACGGGCAGTTTTGTTCCTTGTTTCTCTGCAGTACCTTCCCATCCAGCCTTCTCTAACAGATTCACCCATTCTCACATCACATATATGTGTTGTTCTTTACGTTGTACGTAGATGCACAGCGTAGCAAAAAAAAGAAAAAAATTAACACACAGGGAGTTGGCACAGAGCTCCCCTCTATCTGCCATCCGATAGAGCCCAGGAGCTCTGTTCATTTCCCTGGCTCCAGCTACCCAACCAAACTCCATTTTTTTGATGAGGAGTTATCTAATAAGATTTTTTTAATTGGTTTTCTCTAGGTTTTGCATGGACCAAATTAAACCCATAATGTGCGCAGATAAATGTACTGCTACCCCAGGGCTGGTATATTACACAGTGAGATGCTCTTTATTAAACCAATTTTTCTTTTTAAATCATCTTCCTCAGAAGAGAGCTAGGAAAGAAGGAAGATGCTCTTGTGGCCCATAAGCCAGCCTGGAGACATGCTCCCTGCTCTATGCTACTGCCCACAGTGACTAAATATGAACGTACATGAGTGCAAGGGGAGCTGCTTGTTCCTTTCCCAAAGTTCATCTTTGATCAGCGTGCATAAAAATAAGACTCTTTGAGCAAGGCACATCTTCTAGGGCAGCACATGGAGCCCAAAAGCCAAACTCCTCTTGCAAAACCCAAGCATGGCTTGGGGCTTAAGTGCATTAACCACTATATTTGTATTTTTTAAGGGACAACCTAAATTACACCATTTTGATTGAGCCAGAACAGAGATGTGAGCAAGCCCTGGGATATTTGCATTGTCTGTACCCTTTAGTGAGCTGGAAAACTTGTTGTTCTGGTAGCTTCCTGAGGCCACTACAGCTTTTTTGTGTTTTCCCTGGTAGGCTGGTTCATAAAAAAATGGCCTTATCCTTTTGCTCATAAAAGCCAAGCAGGTACCACCTGGGTTTTAAGAGCAATGGTCCCTCTTTCAGGAACCAGGACCATAAATAGGAGGTGGGACCCATTTAAGAAAGCAAGGTAAGAGCATCTTTGACAATAATTTTGCCAATGTGGAAAGGATGGCTTTGAACTAGATATTTCAGGGGATGGTGGTAACAGCTGGCAATTGATTGAGGGAATTGCAGATCAGGGTAGTAAGTACCTAGGGTAAGGTGATGGGTGAGGGAAAGGCCCCAGGAAAGATGAAAACAGGTCAGAAAATGATCCGTTTCCCATGCTGGTGCCCAAATGCCTGGCAAACAAGCAGAGGAGACAGCTCTGCTACATAGTCCCCTCTGCTGTGCAATAACAGCATCCCTCAAATAACAGAGAGATGGTGGGACAGCTTGCAGGACTGAGTCCTGCAATGGACACTACGGGCTCCCCTGGAAAGGCAGGTAGGTTAGGCCAGAGACCTCCAGAGATCCTGGCCCACCTGCATGTTTAAGAATCTGCAGTTCTGCTTAGAAAATTGCTGGTAGCCAATAAGATCATTCAAAGCAGGTGATCTGTGGAAAATTACACTCCTGCTGCACTGAATACACAAAAGAAGTTTTGAGCTGTGACTCAGGAAGATGAGAGACGACACTACGCACAGCCAGTTTTGAATGTGATGTGGTTGGTACCCCTTACAAATGTGCCTCATAATGTAGAAACGCACCTACCTCCCTGATAGTCACTTGGGCAGAGGGATAGATCCCTGCAGAAAGCAGCTAGAAATACAGACCAGAGCCAAGGCCAGGATGAAGGGTTTTCCCTTTCCACCCAGACCACCTGCTAGGGAGGCTTCTTTTCATCCTCCTTTGCTGAGTCAAAGAAAGGCACCATTAGAAGACCTAGTTTAAAGGAAGAGTGAGCAGGGAATGAGAAATGAAGGAAAGCGTGAAAAATAGAGAAAATCTGGAGCAGGATGGAAGGAAGAGAAAATGATCCCCTGATTACACCAGATTTGTGTCCTGGTGGGTTGGCTTACAACATGCGTTAAAAAGGCTAGTGGAGGCAACTGGACAATAGGAAAATCAATGGCCCACCACCACTGCATCCTGCGATTTGTGGTAGCTACCACGTCTGTCTTTCTGTCCAAGGGACACAATGCCTCAGCACCAGGCTAGCTAAGTACCTAACTTCTACTACGTTTATCCTCTAGAGCTCAAAAAGCAAGAAGTTAAGAGGTTAGAGACATTTCCAAGCACAGAGAGAGGGATGTGACTGAAACAGCACAGGGAAACCATCCACCTCAGCCATTACTGTCATTTTGCACCTGGAGTTTTGCTTGTTTTCTCATGAGAAAGAGTAAAAGGAAGAGGAATAGGGAGTGAGAGGTGCAGCAGGAAAACAAATAAAAGAGGTAATGAGAAAAGGTGAGAGGACAAGAAAAAAGGATAAAGGGGAATGGGACACAAAGACAAAAACATCCAGGAAAAAGAAGAAGGAAGACATGCACTGGCTTTGCTAGTCAATGTTACGTGAGAAATAACCAGGATCTGCAGTGCTGGACAGACAAGTAGGACCCCATCAGAGAGCAAGCAATTGAGAAAGGAAGAGAAGGGAGACAGAAGGAGAGAGAAGAAGGGAGAAATTAAAGCAGCAGCAAGTGAAGAATAATCAAAGATAAATAAAGTCAACACAAAAAATGACTTTCATTTTCTCTTGCAGGCACTCTAAAGTGAGCTGTACGAGCTTTAATTTGCCTCCTTCCCACAGACTCAGCCTTGCTGATTCATTCAACTCGGCAAGGCTACGCTGCTTACTAACCTATAGTACCAATTTATATGCTAATCACCTTCGTTTGTAAATCAAGGCAGTCTTCTCCAATGCCTCCCCCACCCTAAATTCACTGGTGCGAAATGCTGTCCATCTCTGTACATAGGGCTGGGAATTGCCGACTCTGAGACATAAAAGAAATCAAATCCTAAATAATTGGATCATTGATGGAGTTCATCCCTGTGGATTAAGTTGCTGTTTCTTTTCATCCCCTCACCTGCTCAGCGGGAGCTCTTCTAAAGAGTTTTATAATTAGTCAAGCCTGGGAAAGGGAAAAGAGGAACAGTAAATAAAAAAAATCCCTCCTTCTTTTCCACTCTGTCCTCCAGTGTTCCCTGATTTTCTTATTCATAGCTCAGATATCTCTCTTGGAAGGACAAGCTGGGACAAGGAAGCAGCACTGTTGTTTCTTAGACCCCTTTTCCACTTTTGAAAGAGTCTACATGAATAGGGCAAGTCTGGGAGGAGCCTGCCCATATCCAGAGGACAGATTGGAAATCAAATAGAACTGTTAAGGTCCCAGGTTATTTCCAGTCTTCTGCTGGAGGACTTACGGGGCACCAGAGGAAACAGCATCCTGATCTCCCAAAGGAAAGACACCTTTGGAAAGCTTTGGAAGTCTGTTTTCTTAACAGAGATTAGGATTGTGCTTAATTCACCACCACGTTAAAATGAGATCTTTTGATCCCTTCTGTTCCCTCTGAAAGAATCCCCTCTCACTATACGGTGCTGCTCCAAGCACCTGCTGGGATTATGAATTAAGGTAAGCAGGAAGGGATGTGAGTCTGGGTCTCCTACTGCTCCACTAGATATCCTGCAGGGGACACGGAACATGCGCTCCATTACTTTGAACAGAGAGTCTGTAACATGTTGTTGTGGTTTAGCCCCTGTCGGCACCCAAGCACCACACAGCCGCTTGCTCACCCTCTCCCCCGCTGGTGGGATGGGGAGGGGATCGGAAGGGCAAAAGTCAGAAAACTCGTGGGCTGAGATAAGCACAGTTTAATAATTGAAATAAAATAATAACAATAGTAATAAAAATTGTAATGAAAAGAACAATGAGAGAGAGAGAAACAAAATACAGGGAGGAAATAAAAAACATGTGATGCAACTGCTCACTACCCACCGACTGACACCGAGCCCGTCCCCGAGCAGCGATCGCTGCCCCCTGGCCAACTCCCCCCAGTTTCTACACTGAGCGTGACGCCGTATGGTATGGAATAGCCCTGTGGGCAGGTTGGGTCAGCTGTCCTGGCTGTGCCCCCTCCCAGTTCCTTGTGCCCCTGGCAGGGCATGGGAAGCTGAAAAGGCCTTGACTAGTGTCAGCACTGCTCAGCAACAACTAAACCATCAGGGTGTTATCAGCATTGTTCTCACACTAAGTCCAAAACACAGCACTATGCCAGCTACTAGGAAGAAAATGAACTCTGAATTAAGCTGAAACCAGGACTCATGTGCTCAGTTATTTGAACAGAAAGGCTGTCCTTTTCTTGACAAACAATCTTTCACAGTCACTGGATTTCCATAGGCCAGTGAAAGCAGGCTAGTTTGGTATGCAAAGGTTGCTACTTGGACTAGTTAATACTAGTCCTTTAACACTCCAAGACTCCTAGACAAGTTTCTAGCAATCAATACCAGAAAAAAAAGAAAAAAAGTTACAGAGTGATCATACACTTTTACCTACAAAGGCAGACCCATCTCTTCTTGGAAGCCCTTCCTTCAACATATTTTTGACCAAGATGCTTTCTTGCTGTCAAGTATTGTGTTTTATGGCACCCAAAAGGATTCCCAGTATGAGCTGGGAATACAGACAGGAGTACAGATAGAAAAAAACCTACTGCTGAGTCTCTAGACTGGACCCATGGGTTTTGAAGATGTCCTTTGAGGGAATTTTGACCTCTTTGCTCTTCTGAACACAGTAATTTTATGAAACCCTGCATTAACAGCAATGAAGGTGAATGCTTAATGAATGGCAAAGGTGGCACCGTGACATTCACATCTCCCAGGCTGCAGGTCAGGGTGCTGTGATCCAGCCCTGCACCTGATCACCATAGTGTCCTGACTTCTTATTAGATGTTATTCCTGATGATTGTCTGTGCTGGTTTGCTCTGTTCTCTCTATCGTGAGCCTGTATGTGAATGTGGTGAACTGCGAGCTGGGCTGGCTGTGAGCAGGGTAGGAGATCTGGGGCCAGCTGCTAGCCTGGGACCACTCGCCTTGGGAACTCAAGGTTCCTGGTGCCAGACACTGGGAAGGACTGGGACCTGAGGGCCAACTCTTGAACAGACTAAGCCCAGCTGCTGGAGAGACCCACGTTCAGTGTGAATATCCCTACAGCTTCCATCGTTTTCAGCTGAGGAGGAGGAAGAGGATCAGGCCATCCATGCTGACCTTGTTTATGTGTTATGTGTGTTTATGGAGTGCTGGTAAAGACACTGCTCTCCACACTGAGCTGTGTGTATGTCTGTGTCTGCTTTGTGGGTGCATCTGCTCAGAAGATGTGCTTACCCCTGCTGATATCTGGACTTGGGGATGCAGAGCCGCACAGTTTTTGTGCTGGGGCAGAAGGAAAGCTCTGTGTGGAAAGCTCACTGGATGTGGCCACCTCTTCTGCTGTATCTCCCTCTTGAACCACCTCCACGTCACTACCTCCCCAGCTCTCCCTGGGGTTGGAATTACCACACTGCCAGTTAGAAACCACATCCTAAATTCCACCATTTAGTTTTCCATTTCTATCTTTACAATCAGAAACTCTTATGCCATCAGCATCCTTTAGGTTAAATAATTCTTGTTCTCTTTTGCTGTTCCCTCCCACCCTTCAACAGTCATCAGCAACAGTCATAAACCTTTTGACATGGCTGAAACAGACTAAAGGAGACGGTCTCTCTCAGCCTGACCATGTGGTCTCAGTTCCTCTGAGCTTTTGAATAGCCTTTCTCAGTTTAAATCCCTCTTCTCTGGCTGTGTGTGACTGGTTGGACTGGTCTCACCACCACGGATGCACCAGGAGCTTGGGCAGCCCCAAGACCCCTCGGTGCCGGGATGCACACAATGCTCCAGAGCAATCTCACCAGGTTCTTGCAAAGTGTCATCTCTTCTTCTTTACTGCTACAGGAAAGATTTTTCCTGGTATCTCCCAAGCTTGGAATTTTATCTTCCTGTGATTGATGATTGTCCTGAATGCATCCAAACCTCTCTCCCTTGTCGCTCCCATCTGCTGAGCCTCCCAGGCTGCAGCATGGGCTCTGTGCTTAACTTGACCATGCGCTTTATACCATGAAATGTTATTCCGTTCCTCTCCCTGCTCTCACCAGGCATCTAGTTCTCCTTGGCTGATGTCTCAATCCTTCTCTGTATTGACAATGTCCCTCAAAGTTTTGCCTCCAAACCTTTTATTGGCAAACACTGAACATTTTTTGTTCCAAGGCTTCAAGCAAATACTTTAAATAAGACAAAATCTTCAGTTTAACTGAGGAACGTGATTGTTACTTGTGCTCTACTCCCATCACAGTCTGTTATTCCCCAGCACCTTCTTTATCCACCACTCCCACGAATTCTCTTTTTCTCCACCAATACCACAGTGCAATATTCTATGAGACCCTTTGCCGAGAACAAATTTTTCTGATCACAGATCTAAGCTCAGGGAAATGAGCTGTTTTATTTAAGGAAGATAATGAATAACTATGGAAAAGCACTCTTTGACTATCTATGCAGTGAGATTAATTTTCTATTTTCTTTTGTCTTTACTGATTCTTATAATGGGTCCAAAGCCCTGCCTTGCCACTGCATGGGGGTGAGCTTTTATAAACCAAGCTGATTTGCACTGTCCTGGCCTAGCTGGACAGAAAGCATGAATGAGACCAATCTTTTACATCACTTTCTTTCATTAACAAACAATCGGTGTCAGCCCTGAGATGTCAACCCTTCCCCATCTCAGGTCAGAAGAGATCTTACTTCATGGGCAGCAACTGGGACCTAACAATTCCTTCTAGGCCTTTGACCTCTTCCAGAAAATTCAGCAAAATTGAGTGAGAGGATTTTATACCTTGAGTGGTACCATGGCTCGGCCTAAAGGGCATCTGTGGAGGAACCAGATGGTCAACATTTAGCCCTTCCCCCTGCTGCTGGATTTTCTGTGCTCAAGTCGAGCTTCTCTACCTTTCCTTTCCGCTCCTGTATTTCAAACAGGTTGCTAGCCCTTTGAAGAGAACATGGGCTTTTATTTCCCATGTGAATGCAAAACACCCATGAGTGATGGAAACCTATGTTGGCCTAGGCCTCAAAGCTTGAGTTACAATATTAATAATAGGTCCAAATGTGAGCTAACGTGAAGAAGCTACCAATTATTTCAGACAATTGATCAAAGCCAAGAAACTCTTGATACACATTAAGCGACCCTTTGATTGTCCATTCCCTGAAAACCCTCATCCCACACAGACCAGGAGATGACAAATTGCCTTTTAATTTAATTATTTCCCCTGAACAGGAACTCCCCTGCATTTCTCTTGCTTCCTGCAGAATTTGCCTCCTTCTTTCTCTCCTGCTTTCAAATCACTCACAACATTTGCATAACTTTCTTCTGTCATTGCTCCACCTCTGGACAGGTCACTTTTCAAAGTGCTGCTACAAAGTGCTGTATTTTAATTTGCCATGGCTTTGAAGCTCATATTTTCCATTAGACAAAAAAAACCCAAGCCTTTATCCTGCTGTGTAATGCATAAAGCACAGCTATGTGCTAGACGCAGCAGCAGGTCGCTTTGCAATACGTGCCGGACACATGGGGAAATGTGGCCATGCTGGGTACCACCACCAGTGCCCAACAAATTGAGGAAGACAAAACATGGGAAGATTAAGGCATTTATGTAAAAGTGATGCAGGGGAGGCTGTGACAAAGCTAGAAGCTGAGCCTCCATCTCAGGAGTCTCTGCTCAGTGTCTGCTCTATAGCAAAATTCATGTTGTCTCCTGCGGTGCTACCCCCAAACAGGAACCCAAACTCGTTTTTCACCTCTGTGCCCTGAGCTCTGTGGTTTTCATGCCTGTCCTCATCTCTGCAGGAGGGCAGCAACTTGCTGAGTTTAGAATTAAGTAGTTCGTTCGCAGCTGGTCACATGCAGGAGGCAAAAATGAGCCAGTCCCATAGGATCAGGTGAGAAATATAATTCTGCTTTGCTTTTCTTTTGCTGAAGCTGGACTTTATTACCAGTCTGCTTGGTTGAAAAATTCAGTTTCCACGTCATAAATAGAAAAAAAAAAACCCAACCACTAACAAAACCCTAACCAACAACAAAAAAAAAACCAATCAAAAAACCCAACAAAAAGCCGTTGCAGATGGGCAGATCAGACAAATGCTACTGCAGCTAATTAATTGTTGCATCTTCCTTAATTCACATTCTCCTTCTGGAGTCCACTGAGCATATCTCTCACATAAATCTTAGCTGCTATCTGAGTGCCTTTTTCAAGTCAGTTTGACATTAAAAATGCGGTATATTTAACCCGCCCCAATGCATTTTAATGATTTTGTACATTTATGGTTGCTTACCTGTGTGCTTGTGAAGTAATAGGTAAGTATATGTGCATGAGAGTGTGTGAGAATTTATATATGTGTGTGTGTGTTTATATGCATATGCATGTGTCAGAAATTTAGGGTCAGAGTACTGTTTTGCATCACATATGACAATTTACCCCATGAGCACTGTGTAGCACATGGCAGTGGCTCTCAGTACAGGGTTATACATATACACTGAGCACGGGCATGTGAAAATGCTAAACTACTCCTAGCCCCATCAGAAAAATGCCTGTCACTACTGACTCTGCTTGGGACACGTTGATTTTGGTGATCAGGGAGGTATTTGCTTTTCTGTAGATATCTGGATTAATTAACTGAAGCAATACTTTCATGATGTAGAATCATAGAATCATAGAATCAGAGAATCATTAAGGTTGGAAAAGACCTCTGAGATNCTCTTTCCCCCAAAATATAACATATGTCTTTTCCTTCCTGATTTAGATGTTCAAGGGGCTCTTGCAAACTCCTCAGGAGCCAAGAGATGGTGCTTTTCAAAGAAATGAACAGCTGTGAAGCAGCTGGCTTGTGAGGACCTGATCAAGGGTGGTCTTGGGGCTTTGTCTCTCAAGATGCCTCTGCTCTCCTGGCTGTCATGGTGGCTGCATGCTCTCTTCAGAAACCATGTTGTGCCTCATTAACGTGCCAAAGCCACAGTGTCTCTAGGACATAGAAGGAGATGAGCAAGGCCTACCTCCATGTGGTGGGGCTCCACAGAGAGTTGGTAGCGTGAAGGAAGGCAGTTCAGGTTGTATGGCTGAGTTCTCTTGTGATTGAAGAGAACTGAAGAATGACTGAAACCTGACTGCTGCATTCCCCTGGGCTTCTTTTTTGGCATTACTGCCATAACAGCTACTCAACTTGCTAACGAGCCAGTATAATGAGTGACGTTCATTACTCAAACATAATGTGCATGCAAACATTGGTGAGTTTCTCTTTTGGCACTATTCAGCATCATATCCTAAAAGGATTCTCAGGTTTTTAAGGAAATTATTTTGACCATCCAATATGAAGTCCTGCATGGCCTCAGCTTAGGAACTGTGCTTGTGTTTCACGCTGTTATCTCTAGGGCTTGGTAGGAAATTGGCCTATCCAAGGGGCTTGCCAGCATGAGGGAGCTTTGAGCCTCAGATACATAAAAGAGTTTTTGGAAAATCATGAATGAAAACAGGTGTGAGACAGCAAGCACCTGGAGAGGTCCTCCACATGGATCCCCTGAGTACTCCTTACTCAGAAGGCTGTTGAAACTACTTTGAAAGTGTTTTTTATTTGCTTGAAAGGTGCAAGGCAGACACTTCCCTTGGGAGGCACTGACTTCCTGGGTGGAGCAGGTTGGGGAAAATAAGAAAAAAAGAAGCTGTCATCTTCCTTCTTTTCTTCTGTTTAGATCTTGCCACAACAGGAGCTCAGGATCAAATATACATCTTAGGTCCAGATTCATCCTACCTCCTCTTGGACACCTCACTTAGTAGCATAGTGAGCGCAAACACTCCCTTCAGCCACAGAATAGAGAGAAATCACCAGAGAGGGTAACCTCCTGCTCTGGCTGCAGAACTTCCAGGAATGTCATCTTGCTCTATAAGGGCCTTTCTCTATATGGGTTATCCAGGGCAAATTCTTTGCAATACCTTCAATTTTCTAATTCTTCTCAATTTTCCAGCACAGCCATGTTTTCCCAGTATAGAAACGAAGAAACATGACTTCTTATTTGTGCAACATACTGTTTATCCACTGCTGCAGCATGGCTGTGCTTCCTTCTTGCGAGATCATGGTGTATATACAGGTGTTCTCTCTTTGCCCCATGGCTATAGCCTAACGTAGCTTCAAGGCAGGATCACTAGGTTGTAGAACAGTTCGGGGGAACCTCAGGAGGACCTTTCCAAGCTGAACTATCCCGTGACCCTCCCTTGCAGCCACACCGTATTGTAACCACAGTGCAAACCGAAACCACCTATACATACACTGACCACCTGCATCCACCACCTCTGGCAGTGCTGTTGTTTACAGTCCCATGAGCACAGCAGGGACATGCGCTTCCTCCTTCCAGCTCCCTTGATGAAAAGCAGCAGGACCTCCTGACCCATCTCTAGGGCTGTGATCCAAGATTTGGACTCTCCTGCCCTCCCAGACCACCACCTCATGTGGTGCCTGGTGGTTAGTGTTTCCCTTCTGCCTCCTAATGCTATAGGATCATGGTATGGGAGATGTAGGGTGAGAAACACCCTGTAGGAAGAATGGAGAAGGCCTGGGACTCACCATCAGGCGCTGCTGACTGAAGAATCATGAATCATGGCTCAGGGACAGGGGGACTGGGCTAAGAGCCTCTGGGCAGTCCCACACCTCTGCAATAGTTTCAGATGTTTCAGGATACCCAATTCACTTCAGCCAGGCCAAGAAAAGTCATTACATCTGCGGACCTACTGGGCCATGATAGTTTTGGATCAAGATTCTGGAGAAGAGCAGCCCTGGATCTGATCTGGAGACCCCTAAGCCGCCTGCAATCCTGCCTATAAACCTAAAAACCAACCACAGAATCATAGAATCATAGAATGGTTAAGGTTGGAAAAGATCTCTGAGATCATCTACTCCAACCGTCAACCCAACAACACCATGCATACAAAACCATGTCCCAAAGTGCCACATCCACACATTTTTTGAACACCTCCAGGGATGGGGACTCCACCACCTCCCTGGGCAACCTGTTCCAATGCCTCACCACTCTTTTGGTGAAGAAACTTTTCCTAATATCCAATCTAAACCTCCCCTGGCGCAACTTGAGGCCATTTTCTCTCATCCTATCGCTAGTTATTTAGGCGAAGAGACCAACACCCTCCTCACTACACCCTCCTTTCAGGGAGTTGTAAAGAGCGATAAGGTCTCCCCTCAGCCTCCTCCAGACTAAACAACCCCAGGTCCCTCAGTCCTCACTCCGTCAGGTGATGGAGCAGAGTCAGGGAGGTGAGGACACATTTTCTTGCTGGAGGATTTCAGCCATTCAAGGGTAAGCACCAAGGAAGTGAATAATCCCTAGCTCAATTGATTTCTTGTCATCTTTCATGAGTGATATCCTTAACCCCCTCATGCACTGAGCCATGCTCCTGCTCACAGCCTGCCTGGTAATGCAGGAGGTGGCAGGAAAATTCAGGTGAGGTTGAGATTGGTTTTGCAGGCATGTAGGCAGGGTAGCATCAGCATTGCCCTGGCCCCACTGGAAATTATAACCCAGCATCACAGCCAGTAATGCTGCCAGATCTGTGTTAAATATTGTCCCCTCACATCATATGATATTGGCAAGGGGGCATCAAGGTTTTGGTTAGAGATACTTGCCGAAAAGCAGGCTGCGCTGCACAGAAAAGGGAATTTCTTGTGCCCTGGAAATATGCAGCATAAGGGGTGGTATTTTTTTGGGGGTGTCAAGAGGCTACAAAGCTAAAAGCAAAAGATTCATTCATGGGGCAAGTTTGGCCCCAAGCTATGGCTCTTCCAGAGTAGAGAGCCAAGGTGGCAGCTTGAAGGTCCAGGAGAGGTGTTTCCCAGCACCCAGGCGCGATGCAAACCACACATAGGGTGTGGGCAGGGGCGCTTTTAAAAAGCAGACTTCGCTAGAGTTCACACCTCTTTTATTAGAAATAAGACACATTCATTTTGTGCTCTGAAAACTGTACAGAAAAAAAACTGACGAACACAGAGAGGAAAGGGGGGAAAGCATGGCACGGGGCAGGGCATGGGAAAACAGAATTAGCCGGAGGAGCTGAGCAGAGAAAGTCGAATATCAACAGTTATTAAACAAACATTTATCTCTGTAATTACATAACACCGTTAATGTCCTGCGAGTCGGCTGGAGTGAATGGGTGAATGGGGAAGGTTGGAGAAAAGAGGGCAGGCTTGGTCGGGCAGGGGAGGGGGAAAAAAAAAAAAAAAAAGAAAAGAATTAAAACACAGTAGAAAGATATCTGTATGCTAAAATTCATAATGTGTAATTATAATAATTACAATATCATACAACCCGGCATCTGAGGGAGGCCTTTGTGCTTTCCTGTTTCGTAGATTAATCTAAAATTGAACAATAATATCACAGTTTTTATAAGTAATCAGTTTCCCTATTTTTTTAACTAATTGGATTTTCTAAAAGTTTTTCTTTCCATCCTTCATATTATACAGTTAATGGCAAGGTAAATGACACTGTCCTTAAAGATCAGTTACCCAGGTGGCCCAAAAGAAAGTTGAAGCGGGGATGTTTGCATGTCAAGCAACATCTCTCAGTGGAGGAAACACAACTGGGGTCAGTGATTGTTTTGCATCTTGTATCCATCGCTAGCTTTTTCCTAAAAATGTGTTTTGTTTTGTTTCATTTTTAAAAAAGAGTCCCAAACACACAGTAATGACTCAGACCCTGATCAAGCTTTACTGCTGTCTGGCACAATCTGGCCACTCACAACCAGAGGTTTGTCACCAGACATCTCCAAAGCTAGGAGAGTAGGTCCAACCTTCAGACAGACAGTGCTAGGAATAATGACAAAAAATGAAGTCTGCGTGTAATGTCAGTAGTATTTTTTTTAAATCATAAAAATATTGCACGACACTTTTTGGGGTGAAATGTAGATACCTTATTTTTTGTAAATAGCCATGAGAAATATTTAAGGGGGAAAAAAAAAAGTCATTATTATTTTTTTCATGGTGAAATAAAAAGATAGTACTTTATGATGAGGAATGTCCTGCTCTCCTGACCAGCTCCACCTCGTCCTTCTTGTAGGACCACAAACCTGCCTGCTGGCTCTGGGCAATGGGGACGGAGGAGAAAAGCCAGCGAGGGGAAAATAACCAAAGCCCAAACTGAATAAAACAAAGCAAAACATTGCAAGCCAGTGACAAAGGGACCATGTGTTCCCACCATCCCAAACTTTCCACGGAGCAACTTGCCTTCCACCTTCAGCAGGTGGCATCCTCACCCCATGCCTGTGCAGTCCTACTGCACAGAAAGGCATTCGAAATGACAAGAGCCAAAGAAAAGAAAGGTCTCGGGTTTCAAGTTCTCTTTTTATTGAAGAAAAGAAAAGAAGGAAAAAAATAGATTATTTTGTTTGTTTGTTTGTTTGTTTCCAAGTGGACGTTATTCATGTTGTCAGTTTGTCTCAATGTCCTAAGGCAACATCTCTGTATACCAAATATCTCCAGGTACATCGACGGATCTGTCTTTCCTTCTTTCTCTCTCTGCCTTCCAGGGAGGGGCAGCTTGGAATAAATCTGAGTCCAAAAGCAAGGAAAAATAACAGGAAAAAAAAAAAAGGATGAGGCCAAGAGGACCTTCGCAAGGCCCGTGTTGAGTTTATCTATATAACAGTCAATGAAACGACCTACATTCTTCTTGTTGGTCTGTTTTTCTAACACCTTCAACCCTTTCTTTGGAGACGGGGCAAGCAGGTTTTGGAGGTGGTCCTTTCCTCCTGTGCCTGTCCCACTCCTTAGGGTGCACAGGAGCTCCACTGTGGAGGGATAAGAGGAGGAAGCCCCACCTTACCTCTCCACCTAAGCCATGGATGATGCCACCACTTCCCCCTCTGGGCCCCGTGAGGACCTGCTGTGGGGATGCCAAGATGCAAGGTCATGGTGTGGCACACAGGAGTGGGAATGTCTTCTTGGCTACCACTTGGCGCATCCCGTCTCCTTCCTTCTTGGATGAGCTGGTGAGGGAGAGGTGGGGGGGGCGAGGATTGGCAAGGGATGCCACAGACCCTCAAGGCTGGGTCCCCCCCCAGGGATCTACAGCCAGATCACAGCGAGGCTCCCGCAGATGTCCCCTCTTGCGGTTCCCAAACAACCTTGATCTTCTTGGCCCTTCGCGGTGGCTGCTGGGCGTCCTTCCACACCTCCCCGTGGCAGAGCAGGAAGGCTTCTGGCATGCAGCAGCAGCCCAAAAGCATCTCGGCAGGGCTCGTCCCCTGCAGTCCCTCCCCACCCTCTGCCTCCTCCTTGCTCTCTTCCAGGTTCACTTCTTCTCCAGTCCTACCTGGGAAAGCTCATGTTGTCCTGAACCTACAGCTACTATACTCTATAAAGTAATATTCCCCCTCTCTGCTGAGAACAATACAAAAGTTTCTCCATCGCACCAAAGGTTTCAAAAGAAACCAAACACTTCTCTCGCTCGGTTCCGATTTAATTTAATCATTTCTTTAAAACGTGGTTTTGTTTTGTTTGTTTCGTTTGTTTTCTGGAAAAAAAAAAGTCCCTTTCTTCCCTTTCTGCTCAGACCTCTGTCTGAAGGTCAATAATGTCTTGTCCCACCAGGGGGATGGTGGCTCCTGTTTTCTCCCACTCTACAGTTTTTAGTTCTAGGGGAGACTGTGCCACAGGTTCGATGTCCTTTTTAACCCATGATGGTGGGGACTGGACTTTCCTGATTCCTTCCCAGGGTCTCTTGTTTGGTGTCTGCTGTTTTTCTTGCTGCAAGAGGAGGAAAATGTAAGAAGAGAGAGAGAGAAAGAAAAAAAGGAGAGGTTAGTGCCTGTGCAAAAAATAGCATTTTTCCACCTCCTTCTCTTATATCAAAGGCAAGTTTTTCTGTGAAACTCCTGATCCAAAATAAAGTGGGTTTCAATGAAAAATGCATTTGGTGTGTAAAATGCTTATTTTCAGGAAGAAAATGTAAACTTTTTTGTTTGTTTCTTTGGGTTTTTTGTTTTTTTCATTCCTATCTCTATTACCTCATGCCTAGATATTTCAGCTTTCAGCTGAGGTTTTTGCCACTTGCATTTCCACTGAAAACCTCAACATGGTTTTGAGAATTCAAGACCTTTTTCTATTTCTACAGAAAATCCCCACATAGAAATCCAGATTACAATGAGGTCTTTTTGAACATGCATCAAATACATTTTATAGAGATGAGAACACATTCCTCTTGTAGCACAACTATTTATAGGTTATTTAATTGCAGCAGAACATGCTAACTATTTTGCCAGTGAACCCATGCTGTTTGATGGGCTGGATCATCAGCTCTGAAACTGAAAGCATTTCCATCAACTCCACCCCAAGCCTTTGAGGCTTTATCAACTGCCGTTAGCCCAGTCTCATGCCAGCATCCCACCATGGATATCAATCCAGAGAATAGCTTTCAATGTTTCTGCCGATATGCACCAAGAGAAGACTCTGGGGTGAGCTGAGGCTCTGTAAAACAGGTGTATTCTTCAGTGCGTATATGAAGGGAAGTCCATGCAATGATTTTAAATGAGTTGTTCCACTAAGCTTCTCCCCCCCACCGAGAGGGATGCTTTTCACAGTTAATTATCCCCATAAAACACTCCAGCACTGGGTGAGAAAAAGGCTTCCCTGCGTGTGACAGGAGCACAGAGCCCTTTTGAGCCACCTGCCAAAGGGAAAGCGGCGGCTAGTGGCAAGGGTGGGAGGAAAGGCAGCTGCATGGAGGATGACAACAAGGAGAGAAGACGTCTGAGGAGAAGGTGAGGAGACAGACATGCAGGTGACATGCAGCCCAGGACGTGTCACAGCTCAATGTTGTCACCAAAGTGTATTGACAGCTTTCATCACATCACCCAAGCCATGAATTTTGCTGTTCCACACTTTCACCCTTAATATAAAAATATGGTTGAAGTTGCTCCTGTATGCCCACAGCCGCTTACAGGGAAAAGGCACTGGGTGATGTCATTTGGTGGCTAGAGAGTGGCAAATGTAGGACCCAGGTACACCTGGTCTTCCCAGTGTGAAGTGAAAACATTCTGAAATGACCTTTATTTTAATTCAAAGGGAGAAAAAATGACTTCTTAAAAGTCTTTTGAAAGAGAATTGTTTTTTAAAAAATTCAGGTTTTGGAAAAGTATTTTTCAGAGTAATGTAAAACATGTCAGTTCTTGAAATCTGCAGCTGCGGTTTTCATTAAACACAGAGCTTTCCTTATGCTGTTGGTGTTATTCTTACTTTATTCCATGATGTAACACAATAGTGATTAATACTAAAATGACAGAAAAGGTGATAAAATTGTTGACTTATTCCATTATTTCTTTTGGAACTTATTGAGGAACCACTGCTGCTAAAAACTGAAACCTTTTTTATCTCTGTGTGTGAGATAATGTAATGAGACAAGTTTGAGACTTCAGTGTTTTTGCAGGTCGTTAGTCTGCCATAAAAAGATGTAGCAAGAAAGTACACATAAAGACAAAAGCACACATAGAGCAAAAAATGGAATGAAATTAAAAGCCTACCAAAAGGTGAAGAATAAAATGCTTGCTCAGAACAGCTCTTTCCAATGAAAAACATTTTGTTTTCCCCCACAATTGCTGTAACGCCACAAGTTTTCGAAGTTACTGATGTCCACAGCTGTATTATTCAACAGAGAGCAGCACAAATGATCAGATGCATGAAGTTCATAAATAATTCCGCCTTTTCCCTCAAACAAAAGTCCTTCTTCAATGGCATTATTTACAGCCACCTTCAGCAATGGTCCTTCTATTCCCAGCCAATCTCTGTTTTAACAGTCCCTCTGTCTGCCACACTCCTGACCTTCAGCCTCCTCCATGCTGTGAGGATGCACCCAGATCTGGTCATGTACACTGAATGTGATCAGCAAACCTCCGAGCCGTTCTTATCATGGGCTGCTCTTGAGCTACTGAGGGAGAGCAGCTGCAAATCCACGTAGGGAACAGAAATTGGGGAAAAAAAAAAAGCCCAAACAATTATGAGTTCACATCTACAGCAGTGGCCTCTGATCAGACCTGTCACTGGGGAACAGGACTTAAGGGTTACAATAATTATTCAATGGTAATAAAAACAGTCCTTAAATGCTGTGAATTGTTAAGAATGGGTAAATTAAGAAAAGAAGAGAGAATGAAACAGAAAACATCACTATGCCAGCGCATAACTCCACTCTGTACCTGCATCTTGAATATTACGTGCTCTCCATGGGCTTCCCGATAAAAGGATATAGGGGAAGTGATAAGGGTGACCAGTTTACAGCCATGAACAAATTTATGGAGCATGTTCTGTAGGGGAAGGATTATATAGACTAAGACCTTTCTGCCTTGAAAAGAGATCATGGATGGATGTGAAAGAGGTCTGTGAAACTCTTAGTGGCTTGCTGACAATAGGAACTGACTACCGATGGTAAGGATCATTTCTTCCAACACAAGAACTGCAGAGCATGACAAGACACCAAGCAGTGCCTAGCCCAGAGTGAAACCCAGGAACTGGTCCTGCACATAGTGCCCAGCCAAACTGCAGACCACCTTTCCACAGATCTCTGTTGACGCTGAAAACTTCCAAAGTTATAAAAAGTATGTGGAAACATTCAGAAAAGCAACATCCATTCAAGTACTATGAGGTAAAGTGACACTATTCCGCATCAGGGCGTCTCTGAGCACGAATTACTGGAGTCTTGGGGATCTTTTTGAAGATGCACTACCACATGCTTGCCCTGCTCTTTTATTTTTCCAAGCTGCTTTAGACTCTGCCATGGAGAGGAGGCAGGACCAGACTGGCCGTGGGCCTGACCCCATGTGGTTGTTTTTATCTAGCTTATCAGTGTGATGTGCTATCTAGTTATGACTGTGGCAGGCTTGGTGACTCCAAACATGTCTACTTACAGCTAGAAGATGAAAAGGAGTCTCCGGAGATGAGCAAATGGAGAGGGGAGGTTTGCTTTTAGTTTCCCACTTCTCAGAAAAGAATTAGACTTCTCCAGTGATGCTGTGAGTAGAGGTGCTATCACAGGGGTGGGATGCACCAGTTGTCCACCACGGTGTACCAGCAGCTCACAGAGCTGCACGCACAGCTCTGACCTGAGCATGGGTGCAGAAGGACTCGGTACCCAGTCAGATCTCTGAGCAGGTTAAACACAACCAGCCAGGCTGAGCTCTGGCTAGGATGCTGGGAGACAAAAGAAAATCTTCTCTTCTTGGCAAAAGGCACCCTGGGAATTGGTAGCAGGCTTCTGGGAACAACACCCTTTTTCTTTCCCTCCATACGGAAAAGTTTTTTATCGAGTCTGGGCCACTTGAACAGCATATAGAAGCAGCCACTGGGCTCATGCTTCAGCTCTGGCATTTTCCTCCAGCCCCACTGTGGGGTCTTAGCAAACCTTGCAGACAGGAGGGAAACCCTAGCTATGCACAGAAAAGAAGGGAAAAAAAAAAACCTGGAGAGAGGGTTGTGTAATCCGGCTGTAAAAGACGCCGGTGTTGGCCCAGGGCCTGGCGCCTTGGAGACAGACAGGAATGGCCCGAGACAGGAGCTGGAAGCAGCAGAGGCTGCTCTGCCAGTAACTCACAGAGACAGAGCCATTACTCTGGCCTGACACAGCCCATGAGCTTCTGGCTGTTGAGGAGGGGGGAAATGTCTATCAGTTCCTGCCTGGTGCCAGGATGGCGGGGCAGGCTTCTCTGTTGGAGGAGTGGGAAGGGCTGCACAGGGCAAACTGGAGGTCTTAATCACCTTGGTGTCATTTGGAGTCACCTTCATTCAGCTGTGGCTTTCATTTTTGGCTGCACATCATTAAGGCAGAGAGGGAGGACTTGGGAAAAAAGGCATTTAAGATGCAGTGCCAACAAAATGCCTGAAATCCTTAACAAAGACAGAAGTAAAGTGCATTGAGATAATCCACAAAGCCCTCTCCTTCCAAAGCTAGTCCTGGCACACTGCAACGTGTCACCTGTGCTGGACTCATGGTGGCTATGGAAAGGTGACAGTGGTGGAGCGAGGCACCTCCCTGCCACCGGCTCTCCTGCACATTAGCTCTGTGCTGCCTTCAAGGGTCCAGGCTGGCTTCACGCAAAGTATCTGGATCCTAGTGCAACCATTTGGTCAGGAGTGGCGTCAGCATATTGCATAAATATGGAATGTGAGGCTGACTGGCTGCTCTAAGACAGCTTTCATTTCACACTTTGGTCAAAAACAATGAAATGCGCAAGCTGCTGCACGACATCTCTTCTGTTGGGTTGTTGTTGCTGTTGTTTTTCATTTGTTTGGGTGTTTTTTGTTTGGTTGGTTTTTTTAATACCCAATCTTTATAGTTACCCTGAATAACCTGAAGAAGAATTTAGTGCTTTCTACAGAGCACTCTGTGATAACTCCCCTAGAACCAGCTACTCCCATGCTGTTTTCATTGCCTCTAGTGTCAACTTGAAGGATATTTCATGACCCAAATGGTCTCTCCCCATGACATTGATGACTCTAGGACCAGAATGAAGTTATTCAGAGCGTATAGCAGGGAATCTGAAAGATAAATGTGGCTCACACTGTCTAATCCATCTTTGGATCAATGTCGATGAAAAGTGATTAGAAAATGGGAAAGCTGTCTTGTTTTTTTACAGAATGATAAATTTTCCTTTGTTTGAAACAAGTAGCTGCAGTTCCTTCATTATATGCTACTGAACTACAGAGATGATACTTTTTTTTTTCATTTAGGAGAAAAGCAAAATAAAAGGAAGTGGCTGACTTTGTTCAGAATTTCTTTTTTTTTTTTTAAAAAAAAAGAGAAGAAATATTTTGTGGGTTCAATTTGCATTGATGGAAATCAGTTAGGAAACTTGAAATACCCAGTATTTCCTCTTCTGCTTCTGTATTCTCTTAAATTTAGATCATCTAACCTGTAGGGGTTGCTGTGAGCCAAAGTCTAGTGAGGCTCTGCACAGCTGAAGGTGAACAGGCACTGAATCAAGGAGCTCTTTCATAGACCCTCAGGGGCTCTTTCCACCTAGATGCATAAACCACCCCTTGCCTGAAGGTTTCAGAGAAAGCCCGTGGTCCCACCAGCATGAGGAACAGGCTCTTTTCCAGGCTATTCTTGGTGTTAATCCAGCTGGTTAACATACCGTCCTTTTTTTGGACAATGCCTATGGTCTACTAAGGAGCCCACTTGGTGGACATGGAGGACTGGGTGTTCCCCAAAATGCTGAAATCATTCAAGGCTTCCCCATGCCTCACAGGGGCACCTAGGGACACCGGGAGGGACCAAAAGGACCCAAAGCACAATTCTCTGTAGAGTCCTTTGGGTAACCAGTCCAACCAAGTAAGAACTGCAATCTGCTGGTGGCAACTGCAGGGTTTTGGAGCAGCTGACGGCTAGTTCGTACCAAAGGGCATGGCAGGAACAGACTGTCGACACAGAGGATACAGGGAATAAGAAGTCTCCGAGAAATATAGAGTAACTGATGCCCGATACTTGGGACACGAGGTATCAGATGATCTACAGGAGGAGGTGAACTGCTGATTGGTGGTATATTTGGACACCCGGTAGCTGACAGAGGGTTTATGGCTGAATGAATTAAGGCTTGACGTCATTTTCATAACAGAATTTATAGTAGTAATTATTATACTTTATGTAGCATTCCTCCCTATAAAAGTTACCCTAATTGGTCTTTTAAAATTTGCCAGTTACCAAAGCTTTTAAGAAGCGCAGAGAGGATTAAACATGTGCCACAGAGGTGACACCCTACCTGCAAGTGGAGCTTCCCTTGCAGAGGGACACACAGTCGACAGCAGGAGGAGCACAACCTCCCAATTTTCTAATTCCTCAGTGAGCAATGAGCCTGAGTTTGACAAAACCACCACCATCTGAGCTCCTCCACCCCCAGTCTCAGCCCATGCAAAGAGGTTCCCATAGACAAGAGACAAATTTTCCTACTGGGAGCAGGGCTGCTGGCTCCCCAGCCAGCTAGGGAAAGGCCAGGTAGCCAGCAAGCAAAGGAATTAATTGTCATGCCAAAGAGACAAACAGCCCTGACTAGAAATGACCTGTAATACTGATCAATGTCCTTCTTTTCTCACGATTCTTTTAGGTGCCAAAGCAAGTGCTGCTGGGACAGGCATAGCCTCCAGGTATCTGAAGAGGAAAGCTAAGAAAAATCTTGACCTGAGAAGAGAAAGTGAGTAATCAAGCCAGAAACGTTGTCTAGCAGGAAATAGGAAAAAAGTCACAGAATGGCAGAAAAAAACTTTGTATCTTCTTCCACCAGGTTTTGGAGCAAGTGCTTGTCCAGGACCAACAGAAAGAAGGGACTAGATTTGAGAGCTGAGTTACAGACTGAGTCCAGACCCTGTATGTGAACTCCAGGACAGGGCTCCAACCAAAGCAAAAGCCATCTGAGCTGCAGAGCTAAAAGTTAACAAGTAGCTAATAAGCAAGAATGAGCAAATCCGAGACCTTTGCAGAGCTCTGTTCAGCACGGCTTTCGCTGACCTCTGCACAAGTAAAGAGCTGCTGTTTAAGATGAATGCAAAGCCAGATGCTGGCAAGGAGAGAGGAATATGTATGTGATTCAAACTTCTCTAATGGAGCTCTATCAAAGGGCTCCTGCCGAGGGGGAAGGCAGGAGTGTCACTTCCATCGCTTTCAAAGCTGGCGCTAAGCACAGAAGAAACAAAGCCCTCGCCTCCTTTAAAGGCTGCACAGCCTCCATTTTCATACCACGCTGTTGCAGAGCATATGAACCCCTCCTGATGTCCCAGCCCCAGCACTGGAATTTCTTTGGCAATTAACTGACAGGGAGGAGCAATGTTGGAGATGCTTCACCCTGACAATAGAGATCTGTGCAGGGAAACATTTCCCATGCAGTACTCAATAGCTTGAAAATATCCACTGCCTTGCTTTAATGTGGATAGCTCTCAGCTGCAGAAATTTAGACCTTGGAAAGTGTGTGTATTTAGGAGGGAGCAGGGGAAAAAATTGCATGTTGGCACCTACAATCTGCCAGGCAAAGGGCGGACTTTTAAATGGAGAAACAAACTTGCAGCAAGGTTTCCAACAATGGGATTTTTTTTTTTCTTTGCAGCAATCGGGTAGCTAAAGAACAACTCAAAGTGATGGGAGTGATTAGGAAAGAAGAACTCACGTGCCCGAACAGAACCAACTTAACGTTTCAATATGCATCTCTTTGGGCAGCAAAATGTGCCTGCAAGCTGCTATGAAGAAATATCTACAATGCTGGTGGAAGCCACTCACTACTTAGTGTCACCTTAAAAATGAAGGCTTGATGGATCCCAGACCCAAGCGAGTTTTTAATGTTAATCACTTCGGATGTGTGGTGTGAATGGCTGGGGTTTTTGTTGCAAATCCTCCTGTGGTTTTCGCCAAGCCTTTGGCCCCTTTCATGCTTCCTGGCTGCAAATAAGCTGTCTAGGGGATAAATGTGCAGCAAACACAGCTCATTCCATTTTCTGCTCAGGGTCTACACCAGCTTTCAGTTTGGTCTGGGATAAAATGGAAGGGCAATAGAGTGCAACCTCCACACATAGGCTGGCTGCAAGTCATTTGGGAGGAGGATGAGCAAAGCAAACCCAGCTGTTCCTGAGATACTCTTTAGATATAAAGTCCCTTCAGGTGGACAGAGATAATCTGCCCCAAATTCCAGAGTAACAACAGCAAAGGAGTCTTGCCTACAAGCCTGTAACTGCCTTTTGAGTAAGGGCTGATTTTTCAAAAATCATCTCCATCTTCCTTGCCTCATCTGAACTTGAAGACTGCAAGAGAGAGAAAATGTACCATAGCCTATGGTAAGATCATACAGAGATCTATTAGTGCATTACAAAACTGACTTTTCAACTTGAAGTCATTGGATCTTGCTGTATGTCAGTCTGCTAATATCTTAATTCTCTAGCATGGAAATGTTAGCTTTGGGTAATAGTGCCTACATCCCTGATTAGTTCATAAAGCTACAAATGAGCAAGACCCTTTACTCTGCTGCAGCAGTGAGGTGACCTAGCCTTGAATGCAGGTGGCTGTGTGGTGCTGTACGCTTTGATCCTGCTGGACAATATGATTTTAGTTCAGGAATATCTGAGCATGCTTCCAATGGGAGGATTTTATAGTTGAGGTGCATATATAAGAAAGTCATAGAATCATAGAATTAAGGTTGGAAAAGACCTCTGAGATCATCTAGTCGAACCATCAACCCAAAACACCATGTCTACTAGACATGTCCTGAAGTGCCACATCCACACGTTTTTTGAACACCTCCAGGGATGGGGACACCACAACATCCCTGGGCAGCCGGCTCCAATGCCTCACCACTCTTTCAGTAAAGAACTGTTTCCTAATATCCAATCTAAACCTCCCCTCATGCAACTTGAGGCCATTTCCTTTTGTTCTATCGCTGGTTACTTGGGCAAAGAGACCAACACTCACCTCACTACATCCTCCTTTCAGGAAGTTGTAGAGAGCGATAAGGTCTCCCCTCAGCCTCCTCTTCTCCAAACTAAACAACCCCAGTTCCCTCAGCCACTCCTCATAAGGCTTGTTCTCCAGGCCCTTCACCAGCTTCGTTACTTTTCCATGTCACATGGAATAGATTTAAGGTAATAAACTGAAAAAAAACATGGAGAAATCTAAGTCTGTTGCCCAAGGAAGGACAATTCTCTATTATTGTACTCTGAGGCTCAAGTTAGTTTAGCATTAGCAATGTGCTTTGGTTTGCAGCAAAATAACTGTAGCAAACACCAGCGGCAGAGTGCTTCCTGGGAATGCATCGGATCTGGTCAAGATTCAGACTTGGTCGGCATTCCAGGCAGTATTCTGGTTCTCATAACTGCCTGCCTCTGACACACCATCCTGGCAACATTGCTCACTAGTAAGTTGATGACAGGTCAGCTGATGGCAGTGGGGACTCTCTAACATCAGCGGAATACGGATGAGGCTCCAGATCTCTGCCGTAGCCATTCTGGCTTGGAGATTGATGTCCAATGGCTAGCAGCAGTGTTACGCATTGCCTTGCGTCACATGTATGCTTCCATCCTGTGCTCTCCAGTGCAAGGGAGAAGAGAGGTCCAAGGGAGAAGAGAGGTCCAAGGGAAGGACTCCTTGCCTGCTGGGTGAGGGGGAAAGCAGAATTCATCCCCAAACCTGTCCCCACGTCTGCAGGATGAGAGACAAGCCCAGAGGCATTTGTCAAGGCTGCCTTTGATAGGGATTGGGTCATTTTCACACCAGTAATGCCTTTCAGAAAGTGCTGAACCGCTCAATCTTGCAGGACTCCCTGATTACATTTCCAGCTCTGCCAGTAACTGCTCTGGAACAGTGGGCAAAGGGCAGTCTTCTTTATCTTTCAAGTGTACACTGTGGTAACACTTATCCGAAGTTTAAATATGTCAGGATGCTTAGAGAGGAGCAATAAAGATGCTGGTACAAACCTTCAGGTCTCTGCTGAAGACCCCTTAAAAATCATTTTACCACTGAAGCTGGAGAAAGTCTCAACAGTAAACACATGTGATGGTTCAATTTTCAACCCCTTTCCTAAAGAGACAGAAGATCTATTTCTTCCTCCCATTCTTCTGTTGGTACTTCCTTCAAACCTGACCATGTAGTAGTTCATCTGAGAGGAACTATGCATTCAGTGTGATAAGGCAATCTGTTTTGGCAAGTGCACTGAAGTGCAGTGAGAACTAGCATTTACATCAAAACGAAGACGCAAACCAATCCCTAAAAAGGGCCAGCAGCATTCCTAGGAATTCCCGAAGGAGATCTGTCCTATGCAGACATTTAGTACAAGTCTCAGCAGCACCTTTCTGACCTTGGAGTTGAAGGAGGAGAGAGGAAGTGCAAGAAGATTAGGAAAAGCATCATATCTTGGGAAGGACTACGGACAATGGGACATGCTGCCAGGAGAGACGGGGAAATGGCCAGGGCTGGAGAGAGACTCGGTAGCTTGACTTTGTGGTTGCTTATTTAAAAGGGAAATCAAAGATACAGCAGTGCAGGCAGATGGACTAGACCCAGTAAACACCCCTTCTGCTCTATGAAGCTAGGTGTGAAAGGGTTCAAGGGTATTCCAGGATCCTTATGACCTTGTTCATGCCCACAAGGCAAGGAGCTTCCTATCAGTGAAGGAATGTGTTTGGATTCATGCGTTATGGAAGGGTTTGGGACAAGTCTACAATGTTCTTCGATGCAAAACAAAAGCCAGACTTACGCTAATGTTAGTTTTATCACTTCCACCAGAAGAAATACTCCATCGTTTTATAACCTAAACATACATAAAAGAGAAAAAAATTCTTTTGTTGTTACTTTAAACCCTGGTATCTGCAGTTTGCCTTCTCAGGGCAAACTGAAGATGGGGCATGATTTCCAGTGGGGTCCCCAGCAGCAAATGGCAGAAAAAGGGGTGAAGAAAGCTATTTATTTTTCTTTGTACTGCTTTGGATGTTTTTAAACCAATACCCGCTACTGACTTGCCAATAGTGATCTTTGCAAACTCACCCTCTTGGGTTACATCCAAGGAAAAATCACAACTTGAAAAAGATTCAGTCAATATGCAAAGGCCACCTTCACAGCTTCTTTCCAGCCGTTCAAAGCTCTTTGATGCTGACACTGGCAACTTTAATTCTAGATAGATGCATCTCTGAAATGCTCAAAACATCTCAATCTATACAACCCTCCTGCAAACATATCACAGATTAGCTTTTACGTGGTATTTAGGCATTTCTGATTTTACAGCTGTGTCATATCTAAATAATAGAAAAAAAGCAGAGAGATGAAATTTAGTGAAATGCGTTGAGATTCTGGGCCAACACAGGCTCCTTTGATCTGAACCTGCCTGCTAGATTCACTATCCCTCTCATGCTGTAACACTGTACAGCCCATAATGACACCTTGCCACAGTAAAAGTAGGGTTTGCTGGGACCACATCTCCAGAGCTTGGTGCAGCAATGCTGTGAGATCTGAAAGAAAACCAAAGCCTCTGCAGTTCTCTGCTTCCACAAAGAACCAAATTAAACCTCTTGTTCAATCACCCCCTGAGCTCTGGTCTTGCCTCTAAGGAAGTCCCACCAAAATAAGCCCCACTAGAGCCTCCTTGGCCATGCTGTAGGTTACTGTGCGTCCTGGATCTGATTTTGCTTGCAAATGCCTGAGAATGTTAGAAATGGCTCACCTTGCCCCGCTCCTGGCTGCAGGCACAACCCAAATTTCCTTTCTTGCTGTAAACCTGACCTTGCTGCTTGTTTTTCCCTTCTGTTGGAGTAACTACACTTCCTTGCAGCCTTTCGGCTCTAGCCCATCAGGCCGAATGGGCTGAGGCATGGAGGTGCCATCAGCCTGCCCTACCTTATTTGCATTATCCACCTCACTTACTACACAGGCTCCTGCCATCTGTTTC
>VZTL01063027.1:0-40941 GCA_013400535.1 Scopus umbretta
AACCTTAAGGATTCTATGATTCATTCAAACCTGAATTTTTCAGCCTTCATTTGTAACCTGCTTATTTCCTTTGCCCTTGATGATTTACACTGCTCTCCTCTCCAGTTGGTCTACATCCTCCTTAAAACGTTGCAGCCAACACTTGAAGGACAGTATGCTGATTTTCCAGGCTGATTTTGAACTTCAGTACTCTTGGCAGATTCACCTGCCGCCCCATCGTGAGTCAGTATCAGTAAATTTAATAAGCATACATCCTACCCCATCCTTCAGCCATCAAATGATAACGCTGACTACTACCCGATTAAGGAGAGGCTCTAAGAAACAAGAAACCTCATTCATTTTAACAAAGAACTACTTGATATCTACACGATTTTCCAAATATTCTTCATCACGGTTTTGTCATTTTATCCAGACCACATTTTCCTTGGGCCACTACATGAAGGAATCCATAACCTCCCTAAAGTCGAGACACCTAGCACCTTCTCTATTTACAGACCTGTTACCCTGTAGCAGCACAAAAACAGTCAAAAAATTATACCAAACTGGTGTTAAGCGGTTTTTCTTAACACTTCTATTTATTGCTGCAATGCTCTTCGAGGAATTTAAACTAACCTGAATGATATATAACTTAACTCTTCCTCCCTCAGCACTCCTTTTTTAAAAAAGCTGGCACTAAGTTTGTCCCTTTTTTCAAAGACAACACTCACAGCCTTAAGATGGGAAATTATCTGAGGCTAAACCCTCTGCAGCCAAGCTGACTGCACCTACAGCCAATTCAGATTTATTCATCAAAATACCCTCTAGCCTCTTATATTCCTGGTCTTTCATCAGGCCAAGATAGATAAACAACCTAGGGATTAATATGAGCCAACCTACCCACAGTGCTCTACTTCATTTGGCAAAAAATAAATTTTGGAAGTTTCTTCATCTGCATATCTCCGTTATTAAGAGTATCCCGACAGATTAGCTCAACAAATTTTAAGTAATGAAACCATACTTTACTAAGCTTCAAACTGTTTACTTTTCCTCCAAGTTCTCCTCGTTTTGGCTTCCAAATTTTAGGCACTCAAAATATAACTGTCATCTTGAGGATGCAGCACCATGTCCATAACTAAACTGCAGATCCTTCCAACTCTGAGCAAGTCACAAACTAGAACAAAACTAGTTACAATGACCAAGCTATGTATTCACCTGCATAAATTATTTTCACTTTCTACATTATATATTTAAAATTGCTAAACTAGAGAGATGTGGCCATCCAGAAACACGCCAGGTTATTTTTAAGGCGTTTTGCTAAATTACTCAGAAAAAATGTCTATGTTGATGCAAAATTGTCTTCTTGCACGGTCCAGTGAGTACTTCAATGTGTTTTCTCTTCTGAGTCCACTGTAAGGCTGCCTCTGACTGGCATCGAGAGCCAGCTTCAGGTTGAGGGACTCTCTTCTTGCAGACGCAGCAATTTTTAGCTCCGTAACCTGCAAGGAGGTACAATATGCCAAGCGAACAGACATCCCCCATCTCTCTGAGACACCAACAGAAACAGAAGCAGGCTGAGCAAAATTACTCCCCAGTCTTTTGAGTTTGAAATGTGGGAAACTGCTAAATTTTTTTTTCTAGTCTTCAAAATGCAAGTAGCTTGTGTTTAGACCATAAACAATCGCTCTTCCCTATACTTGCTGTAACATTTTCTAGATTGTGAAGCTGTTCTTCATAAACCTAAATACAGAGTCCTTTTTCATAGCTAGCTTTCTTAAAGTCCCTATGAAACTGTCAGAAAACCTCAGGAAAGGGCAAAGCCTTAGATTATATCAAAAAGATTCAGAAGGTTCCCACCATATCACTTTCCTGTGTAGCTGAAGGCAGATTAGCAGCTCTGGAGAAGAAATTTGTTTGACTCTTGGTTCAAAACTCTGTGCTTCTGGAGCAAATCCCCACTCCTAACAGATAAAGCAATGGCCTGTAGAGTATTACCGAATGAGGTATCATCGCTTTACGTGGTTCCTTATAACGTAGATCTCTTTTCCACCGTACCGCGCTGGACAATGCAATTTTTGCCTGAGTTCATTTTATACTTTTAGGTAAATTTTTAGCAACTTTGGACCTTGACTAGCACATCTAGACATTAAGGACAAAGCCTCTGATAATCCATTTAGTATTCCACAAACATTCAGCATAGAGAATGACTGATGAGTTTTTGTGAGATGAACGTGCTTTCATCAGCAAGGGTTAGAAAGCGTCAGGTGCCCCGCTGCAACGGAACGGTCTGCAGAACTCGAGCTGTAGGTGGAAGATATTTTACCTTCGGACCCCTCAAAGCAGAAGTGAGAAGTGCCAGCACCATAAACCAACCCCTGGTAGAGAGGAAGAGTGCAGTTTCTTCCAAAACCCCCTTCTCAACCAGTGCTGGGGAGGAACACTCTAAGACGCCAGCAGAGATGCTACCAGCTCTGCTGCTCCACGGCAGACTTCTGCCACTCGTGCAGCTACTTAAAACTCTTTAAATTATCCAGGATCTTCTCGGAGCTCCAAAATAGTTGGGAACCAAAGGGGCACAAAATGTATGATTTATAAAGATTCCCTTGCTCTAAAGTTTTGAGGTGCAGGCCATATAAAACTGGCTTTAAAATACTGAAGAGAATGAAGTCACGGCTAAGTATCTGGTTTTCTCCATTTACAGGCCTGATTGCTAGCGTTAATTCAAAGTGCGTGTTTCTCAGGACACAGCATAGAATCACGGAAGAGTTTGGGTGGGAAGGGACCTTCAAAGGTCACCTAGTCCAACCCCCTGCCCTGGGCAGGGACATCTTCCACTCGCTCAGAGCCCCGTCCAACCTGACCTGGGATGTTTTAATGAATGTTTGAACGTTAAGCATCTTCACCCTATGCAAGATACAATCCAAATACCACGCGTAAAAGTGATAGTAAAAAAGCAGTTGTATCATTGTCTCAAAAGAGGAACAACTTTCATACTTATTGGAGCCACCAGCCTCCCCTGAAACAAATGCCACATCCTTCCTCTGTCTCCAACGAGTCGTTTGCACAAACCTTACCTAAGCAAGCACATCCTGTGAAGGAGGAGATGGGAGAGATCTGTATCACTTCCTCACCATCATTTTCTGCCCTTTTAAGGAATATAAGCCAAAAGCACAAAGAGCTGCTATTTAATGTGACTTTGAAGGCACTGATGGGGGGTTTGAACTGGCCCTGCTGTCAGGTAGAGGTATTTTTCTTCTCTGCACAACCTTCTGTTTGAACTGCTGAGAAACAGCACTTGCAACAAGTGCAAAATTGCCTCTATGGACTCCCGAAATGCTGATCGCCTCCTTCCCCGCACCCAAGTGGGAGCCCTGTGTTGGTGGAGAGAAAGAAGGGTAAGGATCATGATCTGGTGCTGTGGGAAAAAGCAAAGCACCATCTAGGACCAGGGGGGGCGGAAGCAACAGCTTCTCAAATTCTCACCTTCCCCATAATTATCTCCACAAGTTCTGTTTTGCTGAGTGAGACCATAACCAGCACTTCCCAGTTCTGTAATGTGTGAGGATTCAGTGTAGTTTTAAATCCCAGTTTTCCTGTAATTCAGATCATGGGTATCTGATGGAGTATGGCATTGATTTAATCTCCTACAGTATTTTTGCCTGGAGAATAATGTGGCAACCACGCCCGTACAAAGCAGAAGAATCGGGACAGGATCTCGTAGGCAGAGACTGAGCTGGGGATTAAAAAGCACTGTTAACTAGTTCAGCTGCCTGATGGAAGAATTTGAGAGAGAAGAACTTTATTATCCCTTCGGCGAAACAGCTCTAAGCATCGGTCTGCACCAGCAAACAGCCCCGCCTCAGCACTTTCAACACCACCACTGGAACCCGTTTCTGATTCAAGACATTTGTTAAAGAAAGTAGCAAAAAGGTTAATATAGCTTTGTACCTTCCCAAATTTGATAACCCGTTCATGCAGTTCTCCTGCCCTCCATAACTTCAACCTGTCATGAGCAACGCTTGCTATTTTTTTCCTTCTAAAAAGGGAAATGCTTTCTTTACCCCCACCCCCAAAAAAGAAAAGAAAAGGAAAAAAAAAAAGATGTACATATAATCTATCCAAACCCTTTTGGAAGAGACTGGTCAAGCAATGTTGCCGGCTGACTCCAAGCCTGGTTTGTAAAGGAACCTGAAAATGAACTTTTGCTTTCAAAATAGCACTCGGTGTTTGGCGGCGGCGAAGCGGTTGAAAGCAGGACAAGCACGTTCTCACACGGCAAGTTCAATCAAATGTGGGTTTTGAAGCGACTTAATGGTGGAGTCAACTCTGTAGCGACTTTCTGGGAGATGAAAGGATGCCCAATTCATGCAGATGCGCCGAAGAATTAAGCAAAAGGAGAGAACGGTACAAGAGTAACACTCGGACACTGGATGGGACACCAGAAACACAGCAAGTAAGCCAGAGTAGAATATAACGTTACAGAATGCATGTATTTTCTTAAATAATTACATTGAAGTGTAGGGAGATATGAAAAGGAAGTGTAAATTGAAAACACAGGCTGGAAGTTATCTGAAGATATGATGATAAAATTACACACTAGATTAGTCACCCCCAAAGACAGATGAAAAGACAGTAAAAACAGACTCTTCAAAAATTACAGGGACTGTAGGAAAGGGGATTTTAAGAAACTTGAAAAACACAGATGACATCAAAAGTAGTACATTATTTGTGGAAGTTCAGCGAAGGAAAATTCCACAGTCCAATTTTGATCACAAGGTTATAAAACACACATAGTTGAATTCTGATGTGCTGAAACACAGAGTTTCAGGAAAGAATTAAATAAACGGGAAATTCCAATTAAAATTAGCTTTAAAAGCCCACAAACGCAGTATCACAGAAAGATGAAAATATTCTAATAACTGCAGTCACTGGTTGAGACTATTAATAAAATGCAGAAATATGAACCAAGCAGTGTAAGAACCTTACCAAAATTAAACGCGTTAATCTTCAGTTTATTTAAAGAAAACAGATGCATATGGAAAGAGCATGTGATTAAGAACAATAGTTTAAGAGACTCGGGACTGAAGACAGAGAGGGTGATAGTATCTGTTAAAACTAAGTATTTATAGTATCAAATACAGCTGAAACCCACCAAGGAATCAGCAGCTACAAATTAAAAAAAGTAAATGTACGGCAATAGGCAAGTAAAATTATATGATGTACTTATAAAAAAAAAAAAACCACCAAAAAAACAACCCTCACAGATATTAACATATAAAAGCGTGGTAAACACAAGCTGAGCATGACAGTGTCTTTCAGTGTAAGGCAAAACGTACTGAGAATTGTTCCTGAAAACACTTCTAATTCAGTAGCTGCCACTCATATAAGTTAGCACTGATGGCCAGCTAGAAAATTTAGTACTGTGCCTGAAGAAGTTACAAAAATGTATATTGGGAAAAAGACAGAACAGAGTGTTTCCTAAGATCAGCAAGGAGGACAGCAAACGTAGATAACCTCAGTGAAGATCACAGGGAGGTATTTCCATAAATACAGGAGCGTAACGACGCCAAGAGGAGTCTCCTCTGGCTTTACCAGTAGTAGCAACAGCATCTCAGCCACCAAACGGGCTCATAAAGCTACACAACTCATCTCTTGGCTCTGAAAGGTGACTGCATTTTCTCGGAAAGGGCAAATACAAACCCATACCAGCCCAAAAGATTCAGTTGCCACGCTAAAGCTACTTTTTTGCCCCCCAGGCAAGCATCTCTCGCTACGGATCAGCTCACCTGCGCAACCGTCCCTCGGTGACGTGGTACGGCTGAATTTCGGACGCTTTGGCAAAAGGTGACATTTCAAAGAAATTAAGAATACGAGGAACACGCAAGTTGGAGTTCCTTATTCATTGGGATGCAGGAATATAGACTTGGCACCTCTTAACCTAACTCAGGTTAGTCTGGTTTCAGGTAATAAATTCACTGAAATATCCCGGGTACGCACAGATGAGCACGCTGTGTAACCTCAGCGGGGTTTGTTGGCTTTACAGTTACTTCAAACTAGTTCAAAAAGCAGGGAAACATTGGAAGAGCTAAAAAGACCACATATAGGAATGCCGGAGTAAAACGGAGGCTGGTCAGCGACCTCTCCATCTTGTTTCAGAGACGGACTGCTACTGAAAATTGTATTTAAGACTTCACCACGTCAGCCACAAGGCCTGGGATTGTAAAATTACGGTTCTTTCATCATCGTTGTGTGACTTTGCATTTATGTTTATAAATAAACCATAAATATGTTTGGGGTTTTTTTGTTTTGGTTTGTTTTTTTTTTTAAATAATGTCCTTCACGAGAATTCCATTTTTGAATATTTAATATTTTGAAAAAGCGCAACAACTGGAAACACTAGTATTTCATGTCAGGGATATCTGCAAGGAATCCCAGAAGGTGAGGAACGGCAAAACAATTCCGTCAGCTATTCCTACCAGGTTACTCGAGCTCTTAACTGGCAAATCTGAATGCTCATCTCTAATAAGCATTTCTTGAAGGTGCCTGTACTTTACTGCACTAGGAACAGACTGCAAAACACAACTTCTTTCCATTCTCCACCTGCAGAGGAATACATCCTACATTCACTCTCTTCTGCGTTGCAAAAAAACCCATTTCTGACTTGGTGCTATTCTGTGAAGTGCAGTTAGCGGCCCTCTCTGAAGTCGCTCGCTGTTATTCCTGCTAAGCGTCTTCGCAAGTGAGCAGGTCGGCATCTTCTAGTCTGTGGGAACTTCTTAATTAAAGGTTCACATGATTACAAAGCATTGACACAGCTCCATGTCTTATGTAGCACAAAGCGCTTTTTTTTCTTTCCCATCCTAAAACAGCTGGCAGATCACTATTAAATTTGTTGTGCCGCACATAATACGTATTGATCTGTTTATAACAATCGAAACGTTACTATTCCGAAGTTTCTCACGCTACAGTGTCAAAATTGATTTTGCTTTCGGTAACGAGCTTCCGAGCTTGTTATATCTTCGGAATACGGAACTTGCAATTAGGTAATCTTTTATATTCAAATTTTCTCAGTCAGCTTTTGGCATTATTTTAAATGCGTCCATCGTATTGTGGAGGAAAACACAAAAATCTGCCTGAAAACACAATGCCATGTTTTTAGTGAATTTGGTATGTCTTGGTATTTGGTATATTTTGGTATTTGGTATGTCTGGCAAAGTTTACATGAAAAAATTTTGCTCTGGAAATCATTATCATCACTATTCAGACTTCACAAGTTTTTTGTTGGTTTTTTTTTTAACTAATATTTCTTGCGCATTCCGTTTCAAGTATTCTTTTTAAACGCTAAACCCTACAAGTCTACTTGTAGCACTGCTAAAATCTTACACCCTCTAAGACAAGATGACGACAAGAACGATAACAATAAAGGTTGTGCACAGCCAGTCTGCTCCTACAGCTACGTATTTATTAACGTACGTGGTTTGGGGGTAAGCGCTTTTTCCTCGAGCACCTCAGAAAACACATATTTGCACGGAAAATAGATCACCTAATTCCACGTTCCCGCGCTGCAAGTGTTGCCGGCAGCCCCATCCCGCCACAGCCCCACATTGCCTCAACCCGCCCCACGACCATCACACAGTTTTCTCCAAGAAATTATTTTTTTTTTTTTCCCTGACAGCGTCCTTGATGCCAAACCTCTTTTAGGTTTGAGGAGTATTTCACGTGTTCTCATTGGAAAGGGAGTATCCCGATAAGGGCGAATTACAGTGTTTATTATGAAATAGAGACATGAAACATGAACACTTACACAATTTATGCGATAAAATTTGATGGTGTGAGGAGGCACAAGGCCAAGCCTATCCAACTCGGCAGTCAACCAGCAGTCATCTCCGAGTCTTGCTCAGTACCATCTTCCCTTTCTCCGCTCCCCCAGTTTATTTTCTCCCAACTAACACAACAGCCAAGGAGGAGGAAAGGGTTGCCGCTGCTTGTCTAATTATGAACAGATCAGTAAAATCATTAATTGTAGCATAAACACTACGACAGGCTGCTTCAGCCAGTAAATGTAATCTCTAGACTGGTAGTTTTGGTTTGTTTTGAACAACTAAGTATGCCCTAAAAGTAGTGTTAGGAATTTTAAGTGTAGGAGACAAAGAGACATAAAGAGCTGCAAATTTTTAAAAACAAATGAAGATGATTCACCTCCTGGTCGACTCTTTCAGCTGAACAAACAACCCAATTGTTCTCTGGAAATCACAAAGAAAAGCGTGGATGCTTACATCTGCAAATAAGCTTTGGCATCGTGATCACTTACGAAAAACAAAGGTTTAGACTTCCTAAATAAAACAGTGGTTTTTTGGAAGAATCCGCATTCGTGTAAGGACATAAAAACTGATGCAATGGTGTCCCACAGGGAAACACAGAAGAAACTAAGAGGCTCACGAAACATAATTTCAGGAGAAATGTGGCCAAGGATAGGTGTTTTTTCTCGTCTCCAACTGGCCTGCTCACGACAGCTGATCTGCAAGCTGATGTGAGCTGATAACCAGATTAATGGGCTTTTAAGAATGAAAAAAAACTCACTTTCCGCTTCCACAGGCAAGAGATTTTGGAAGATATTCCCAACAAGAATAAAAATACAAGTATTGTTTCCTTTCCCTAACTCCAAACTTTTATTACGCATCAGTCAGAGCAACACACCACTGATGATCTGGGACAGCTCAAATTTTTTGCAATTTCTATTTTTTCAACACCACTTTGCCCTTTCAGCTGAGCTGAGATGAAAAATGACATTCTCAAGAATCTTTAAGCCATGGTCTCCTACTCCAGTTAATGTCTGAGCCACTGTCACTACATTGCTACATCACATACTTGACACTGCAGTTCATGAAATGCTAGATGCCAATGCAGCATTCAACTTCAAACGATGAGAAATCAGCTGTTTGCCCGAAACCGTCAACATTCACACCCCAAGATGAGAGAGCCGAGCCAAGATTTCCCAACGCTGAATGCAAAATTGGATTTTACACTCCTGGGATGAACATGAAAATCGACCTTTAGAAAACCAAGCTTGCTGCCCCTCTCATGCTGACGGTGATAAGAAAGGAGGGCGGCTTCTCCGCACATCCTGAGTCTTCTTGGTGGCAGCAGCAGCAGGTCCGGCTGTCCTGGAGAGGCAGCAGGGCTGCACTTGCTCCTTGCCCAACTATCTCCAGCTTTAGGCAACTATCTCCTTTGGCTGCCCTAAAGACACTTACATGCAACTGGGCAAAGGTCTGAATGCAGAGGTTGCACCGTATTTTGCAATGTCTCTCGTTCTAGCCCTGCAAATAGATGGAGAGAACTTTTTTTTTCTTTCTTTTTTAAGGAAACAATTAAAACAAATCCACTTTAGGTCCATGAAAATCATATGCCCTGCTTACTGGGAATCTGCGGGGGCTCTTTTCCGTAGAGCAGTAAAAGTAAGCAAGGCTCCCATTACCTATGAAGCCGCAAAAAGTCTGCTGTGAGAAGATCCCAGGTGAAGGTACCATGCCAACACTACTGCAAAGAATTAAACGAGGTCTAAAGGCGATCGCTGAGACCAGCATTCCCCAAGCAAGGTGGCTCCAAAGCTCACATCCAGTTTTTAAAACAATCAGCAGTGATTTTCCGGGTTCGCAGTCCTTGGATTTCCCTTATCGAAAGCCCTTACCACATAAAATTTCCCACCTTCCTAAGACTCCATATTAATGTTACTTAGTGCAAAGCCGTTTCCTAGAACGCCTGCCCACATATATCCTACAGGTCACCCAAGGAGCTTTTGAGATGACATCCATGTTCCTTAATCTGTCTTTAAAAGGTACTGGTATATATTTCAGGGGTTTTTACTGTGTTTTATTTTGTCCGTTTTAAATCAAGCAGTAGCAGAGACACAATGTAATCTTTGAACATGGGTATTCAGACTATGCAAAATTAGAAGGTTTGTGTAACCTTAAGCTGTCTTCACTAGCATTTTAAGTTTACCAAGGGTGAATGTGGTATCTCAAGGTATCTCTCGGTACCTTAAATCAACAGTATCTTTAAAAAAAAAAACCCAAAACCAAGAAATCTCTATTTTCAACAGGACAGAAGAGCAGGCAGTTGCAACAACTGCAGAGATGATAAAGGTTGTGTTCATGTTCAAACATCTGTAGCAAAAAACCCCTCCACAGCCCAGGATGCAGGTGCCAAAGCACTCACTAAGGGGAAAAACAGTCTATTCGAAAATATTTTTTTTCTCTGAAGTTATAAGGCAAGCCAACTCTTACAAAAGCTGCCAAGAGCATCCAAGTCCAACTCAGTTTGACTTCATTCAGCTAAAAAAAAAATTCCTTCCTGCTCATTTCAGAAAGAATTTAAGAGGAACAATTCGGGGGGGGGGGGAAATCATCAAGCTAATCTCTGCACAGAAAACCAGCCAGAAGAGAAGGAAAGCTTGTCTTTGGGTATTTACAACACAAATTTATTCAGTCTCAATGTTTGCAAAGTACAGGCCTGCCCACGGAAACTTTTTTTATATACATATATATACACACACACATTTCACACGTGAAACTCATGGACCTGGTATTATCAGACAAACAGAACAACCGAGAAAAGCAAGAAAATGCCCGGCGACGGGGGAAGCGGACCATCTGGTCTCTAACACGCTAACACAATAGGGAAGGAGTTGAGTTTGGCAGCTAAGTACTGGAAAGCATATGGTATGTTTCCTCTTAGCTGGGCATTTTCTGGCTTTTCTTAGTTTGTGTCAGAACCTTAACAGACCTCGCGTAGTTTGTATTAAGCTTTCTCGTACTGAAAATTAAACCACAGAGAGCTTCCAGAGTTCTTTGCTTTGGGTAATTTTGGAGCAGAGTAAGTCGGAAAAAGAAGTCTGAAAATCCCTGTAATCTCTGGAAATTGTTGTGTTGGTATTTTTTTCTGCTTTCTGAATAGGTCGTGCTAATTTGACGATGTCTTCCTTATACTATTTTCAAAGAACAGATATGGCAAATGCCCTAGGCTGCTTCCCAGTCATGTCAAAAAAAAAAGAAGGAAAAAAAAAAAAAAGGGCAGGACTGAAATATGGCAGTAAAATCATACCAAGATTATTGCGGCCAAATTTATTTGGGCTCAGATTAAGCTTATTCTTAAAAAAGCAAAGTTAATATTTTCATTTGTATATTTACTAACCATAACAGGACACGCTCTTAAGCACCAAGTTTACTCATGTCTCGATAAAACAAATCAGAGAAGTCTGAAACTGCCACAAACGGAAGATTTAAAAGTCTATGCTGGTAGCAAATATACTATGTTGTATGGCAAAATTGGCTGAGTACAGGACTAAAATGAGCTACTTCGAAACAGATTCGTATTTCACAGACACTCACACCAGTATTGAAGACAGCATCTCAGGTTTTTTTTTGTCCGTCCAGCTTATCATAAGGTTTCGCTTCACTGATAAATGGAAGTTCTCAATTATATTTTCAGATCAGCAATTTAAATGAGATAAATGCAGACCGCTGTAGGTTTTTCTACGTAGACTACCATGGTGGCTGGGAGCACCGGTGCCCTCTGAATGGGTCAGCGCTCTACAGCACCAGGGCAGAAAGACAGAGACCAAAACCTCCACAAATCAAATACGGTAACAAGTCCTCAAGTTTAAGACAAATATGAAATATGAAGATTAATCTAACATAAATGAATGGAGCACAGGAGAGAAGGAGACATTAGTCAACGCAACACTGATGTCAGCATATTAGCACCTTAAATTAATTTGACATTACACAGCAGTTGCGTCAAGTTGCACGATTTCATACTGCAATATGTTCAGCTATTATGTACTCAAAGTATTAAGTCTTGATGAGTATTTAGCATTACTTTTTTGTACCTAGCAGCAACTTCCACTTTGCAAAGATAAGTAGATACTGTTTTTATCCTTGTATCTAAAAAGATACAAGGGGAAGGAAAAAAAACCTGCAGCTTCCAGGAATAAGTATTAGCAACTACTACAACTTTATTCCAACAGGAATAGCCTTGCGCAAGCCTGCTTAGAAAAACACAAATTGTTCCTATCAAAGACAATGCAGATAAGCTGGAGGGAGGGGGACAACTGCATTTGCAAAGATGTGGCCAACAGAACTGGTTGACCCCTTCAGGTGCTGTGCCTTCGCTGCTAAGAAAAAAAAATTCAGTGGACTTTCAGGATGCAGTCGTGCTGAAACCGCCATAAAATTAAGATTACTATGCATCAAATAAACAGCAGTAACTGTGTCCGTGGTCTTACCAGTGACAAATACGAGACCGGATTCATTCGGCACAGAGTCAAACAGCACGGTTGAGCATTTTATTCTTCTAACGGCTTGACTGCTTGGTGTTAATGCTAACTGCTTCAACCACTCCGCTTCCTTCCAAAACAATGGCGTGCCGAACCCTCGTGGCAGCCAACGGTGCCAAGCCAAGAGCACACCAGGAGTAAGCCAGGCTCGGCCGATGCACAGAACCGCGTTACGGCACGGCAGCTTGACCACGAGCTCCACAATTTCTTTACCCAGAGTTGACTCTTAAGATATCCGTACGTACAACAACGAACACGAACGTTACAACCAGCAAAGTCATTCTCCATCTACCAATACGTTGAAGGTAGTATTTGCTACATGAATATTTGTATTTCAGTACCTTCAGAAAAAAAAACACCACAACTCAAATGGAAATAGGGTAATCCTTAAAGTAGGAATAATAGTATCCAAAGAGCACTATTAAGCACACTTAAAGGGGGCTCCAGTAGAATTAAAATGTGAAGGTTGAAAGTTTTTAGGGAAAAAAACCAACAAAATTTAACACTGATATTGCAAGAGATGCTCTGCAATGGAGACGAGATCCCCCAAAGTGGAGTGTCCTTGGAAAAAAGAGGTGAGTTTGACTGCAAAAAGGGAACAGGCAGAATAAAGTAAGGAAAAGTGAATCCACGCTATAATTTTGGAAACCGCGCGGCTGTTCAGAACTGAATTCAAAGCGATATGAAAGAAAACACAGGTCAACAGCTTGAATAATAATATCCTCGCAACAATCGGAATAAGCCAAAGAAACAACTACTGAATAGGGTCATCAAAATATCTCCTAACGTCTGTATAGTTTCAGTGTTAGAACAGCAGCAGAACTATGTAAACTGAGCAAAGCAGCTGCTCATGGGTGGAAGAGTCGCATCCAAGAACGTTAGCAATACGTTTGGTAAGTATTTCTTCCCTAGACAAATGCTTAAGAGACTATCATGGGGGATTTCGCATAACTTTTACATTTTCTAACGTTTATAGCGATGGAAAAAAAGCTACAAAAAAACTTTTTTGCATTATGAAAACGAAGATAGTGTTTACAGACAGCATTTCGTACGAGGGGCTCTGGACTGTATTTCTGGTTCTCCTTCACCTTTGCACATCTTCAGACAACTCGGTCTACCAGCGCTTCATTCTCCTGCACCTGAAAACCCAGGTGCGCCTTCCTTTCTTTGATGTAGCAAAGGTTGGGCATCTCAGTGGTTTTTTGTTAAATATTAAACTACTAGAAAACATTTCGCTATAAGGCGTCCGTGCAATTTCTACGGATCATTCATATAAACACCAAGTATATTATCATCTAGCAGATACACAATTGCGTTCCTCCCTTCCCCAGTATCAAATCTTTTTCCCAGTTTAATAGACTATTTAAAGTTAGAGAATATTAAAAAAAGCCACCAAGTTACAAGCAAATTCAACTGACAGGAATGTAACAAATGCATCCGACGAGATTTGCAAAAAAAATACCGCTACGTTCGTTTTCTGCTTCACAAAGGTTTTTATGTATGCACAATACACTGTAGCTCCGAGATATCTGAGCACTGTTATATTTAGGTAGCAACACAAAGCATTAATTAATAGATGACAAAGTCATCTGGTTCTGTATTCTCCGCTGTTCTTCAAAGGAAATTCATTTCTAACCTAAATACAGGCTTCATAGAAAGCACTGAAAGGTTAAACAAAAACCTCTTCAGTCAAAACGCTTACAACTCTTAAGACAGCAAGCTATAAATTATTAAGTAGCTTGTCTAATTGCTTCATGATGGCATCCAAAGATTCCGGTCCCCCCTACCCCCACATCCCAAGACGCAATTCCAGCTGGATGCACTTTTAACACAGACCATTATTCACAAGAGTCCGCTCTAATGTTAAAATGAGGTACCAGAGGTCAGGCTCCTAATAAGAAAACAAAGAGCAGGATTCCCATACCCACGTAACATCCTAAATCTCAAGGCTCCATCGGCAAGCTGACAACTGGAAAACCTAGGAAACCTCATCAATAAGTAATAGATAAAGGAATCGGATTACACCGAACAGTCAGATTTTAAATCCCCCAAATTAAGTCCTCGATGGAGAACTGCTCCTATAAACACTGCTCCGGACCACGGCTGGAAATCACAAACTTCAGCTAAGAATTAGGGAGCTTTCAGGTCTTCGGTCAGAGGACGAGAGTATAAAAAGTGAAATCAATTTCCAGTTATTATGGAAGAGAGAGGCAAAGCAGGGAAAAAACAGCACAAGACAAAAAAAAAAAAAGTCCAATTTATCAACATGCACAGATTTCCCAACTCACTAGTTTGTTGGGTTTTAAACAACACATTTCAAGCAGAGAAAACACAGATTTAATGACTCAGGATTTACAAGCTATAGCACGGTTTGGAAATCAAACAAAATAGCTCTTTTTTTTTTACTGCTGTTAAGTAATTGCATTCGTAATTTTCTAAAATACACAAATAAATCATCCACACACAAAACCAAAAGATATGTGAAAACGTTAACTGAAGTAGTCAGTATTGGCTTGAAACTTCTTGCTTACTTAATTAACAGACGTCAAATATGTGTTCTTTTCTGCCTACCGCCTTTCACTGTAATGAAATTATTTTTCATTACAACGAAAAGGAATTGATCGATTTTCATGTTCTCTCTCAGAAAAAGAAACACGTAATGTGACAGACGTACTTGGCTTTCTTTAAGCCAGCCCGACTGACCAACACCTACGCGAGGGACCGATCAGCCAGGCTATCCACGCCGGTTTTTCATACCAAAGTCCACAATAATTCCAATACCTGCACAGCTGACACTGTTGACATCCAAGCAATCTGTCAATAGCAATGTGCGACGTTCATTAGAAGTGTTACCAAACGATCGCTAACTAAGGGAAATCCAAGAGCAGCAGCAGCGCCATGCCCACTCCAACGGTGCTAAACGTCAATCAGGAAGAAGATAACAGCAAAACAAGGTAGTAAAATGTACGTGCTGCCTGTCTTGTCTCAAGAAAGTAATTGCAAGAGCAGTTGATGATTGACAAAAATCTCCCGTTCCACTGATCCGCTGCCACCAAGCAGCAATCATAAATGCTGCAGAGCACTGAATAAGGGCTCAAAAAGAGAATTAAAGTAATAAAGTTGTATTGGCTTAATGCATCTCTCCTACCTTTAACTGCTGCTGGAAAGAAAGGCAGGCAGGGGAAGGAAAAAAAAGGTGTCCCTCTTCATTCTTAACTTACTAACGATTACCGAGCCAAACTTTGCCCAACTGTTCTTCAATATAGACAAAAGACACCAGCAGTAAAAGATACAAGTCAAACCCAGCAATATGGGTTACTCTTACTGTCTTACTCTTACTCTTACTGTCAGGTTTAATCCTACACGCAGTTTATGGCCAAAAAAACTATGAAAGGATCCGTCATCCTTTATCGTTAACGCAGCAATCGAAACTCAATCTGTGTATACCGAGATGTTCCCAGTGCAAAGGTTGGTGTGCAATAAAACGGGACACCAAGAGTTTGTCCTCCCTACAACCTGGCAATCAAAAGCACCAAACCTACACGGAAGAACGCATTTTATATTTTCCTCCTTAAAAAGCGGAAACTAAAATGAGTTTGTTCCTGCGTCTTTAGTCACGGGGGTACGGAAGATCAAGAAACAACGCGCGCGCGTGCAAAAGTCCAGAAAATGCGGACAGAGAACAAGCTTAATTCTTGCGATGAAGCACTGGCCGGGGTAGCGTCCTCAGCACCCTTTGCTACCCTCCTCTTCTTCCTTCGCTAAGAACTCAATTGTTTAATTAATTGTTTTACATAGGTGAAACGGACCATTAGAAAACATTAGACACCACTTAATTTATCATTTATACGAGGATGAATGCAAATCATTTTGAGGTTTGGGGTTTTTTTCCTTCCCACACCCCTAATTAATATTCATGAGGATAATTTCACAAAGGCAGTTATAAAACTATGTCAGAGGCAGCCTGAAAATATAGTTGTGCTAACACAGAAAGAGGAAATTCTCTCCCCTCCCGCCCCTGAAAGGAGGGATTTAAACCCAACGCAAACATTTACTGAATGATGGGGTTTTATAATATTTTAATCGAGTTATTCATTACACAAAAAATAACACTGTGGAAAACCAGATAACGTTATACAAAAGCTAAGTTCATTTGTTCTGGACAGGTGGCCAGTCTGCAACTCCGTGCCGGCATCCAAAGCCCGCCCACAATAGCACTAAAGACGATTATGCAAATGTTCCCTATTCCCTGCTATTTTCCCAGGAATGGGAGAAGGGCTCCATGTGGAAGAAGCAATTGTTTCCCAGTCATGTGGAAAACAAACCAAGAGAAAGAAGGGAGGGAATGTGAACGGGAGATAGCAACACATACCCTGACCAGGCCGGTCTTCTGCGCTCCCTCTCGCTGCAAAATGCTTGAAATGATCATAACGGTAACGTGATTTCCATACCGGAGTGCGGATAGCAGGGGTCAGACACAGAGTTCAGAGCCCAGGAAATGTATTCTTCATACGCAGCTATTCTACATTTTCCCTTGTATTCTACCGAGGGACAAAGCCGTTTAAAGATGGTAACTCTCCTTCAGTTGTAATACATCACTTCAGCGTGAATGGTGGGGCCGCGTGATGCTCTACCAGAGAAGCAGAAAGTTTGTAAAAGATGGGCAGGCGATCACCCCCTTAGCTGGGAGCCTGAGTTTTGCCTGCATTTCATGCTATCGAAGGATTTTTTGTTTTTTTTCCTAATTCCACCTCTCGATCACAGAGTCATTGAAAAACAAACGTGAAATCTAAGTCGATGCATTTGCTTCACGTCAGTCCTTCAACGATTATGAATTTAAACATGTTGTACTAAAATACAACACCTTGCACCACAATACAGGCTGGCTTAAAGGTACCTAAAATTTATTCTTAAAAAGTACCAGAACGGTTCTTGTATTTCTAACGCGGCTCTTCAAAACCCATGGCTTAAACCACTCATGTCAACATAAAATGCTTTTCACCTCTCCCGAACATCCATTTTCCACCAAAGCGCCCCTCTAAATAATTCAGCTTTCCTTCTGCTTATATAATAACTGTATCTTATAGGATTCGGCAGGACACACGAGAAGACCATAGGCAAACAAACTAATCAGCAACCTGCAACTTCAGTAATTATAAGCTAGGCATGACTAAATTAGAAGGGCACGACTGGCCCTTCCCACAAAGCACCAGGTATTAAACGGATGCAGAGCAGCATTAATGGGCCAGAAGCTGCAGCAGATAAACAACCTGTCCCACCGGCATTAGCCGGCTTCATGCAAGCTGGAGGACCACCACAAGTTGTGATACTTGACTCCATCATCGTTATTTTTTTTCTTCAGTTAGCTATTAGGCTTTACTCTCAGTATTCTAAAGGAACCAGGTTTCTACAGCTGGTATCAGAGGCCTAAAATAAAAAATAATCATCTGGTTATCCTTGCTGAAATGAAAAATGAAATAAAGCGTCTTCCCTCGTTCGCAAAAAAAAAAAAAAAAAAAAAAAAAAAAAAGACATGGCAATCAGAGTTGCAGCGAGCCTCAAAGCTTCTGGAGCATAACTTAAAGGTGCAATGTCAAGGATAATCTGTATTTGGTGATTACAGACCAATACCTCCTTCGCTTCAAGTACAGCAACAACAGGTTTTCACCCTACCCCGGCCCTGTAATTTGAATTAGTAAAGATGAAAGCTGCCTCCTATACAAAGACTTTCTTTTTTTTTTGACTTTTGAAAGTATAGCTTTTCAGAACTTAGTTTTTTGTGCTTCTTTATGCTTCACCTCAACACCACCTAATCCTTGCGCCAGGCTTCCAAAGCATACATGCTTTGCTTTCCCAGTTGCTGGAAGTTTGTTTCCGTTTCCGATCGCTACACTCTCCTCCATTCAGATCCCGACAAGTGAAAGACTTCATGCTGATCTTCCGATTCAAAAGAATTTCTTGGCAGTTTCTGCCATTGCTTTCAAGCTATAAATAAAATCCTCCTTACACCACTGATACTATTGCTACTTTTCCTCATTCAACAGAATTTACAAATAAAAGTGCTGAGTGAAGACTCGTGCTCATACGTTCGTCATACGTACGCTGCCTTTACCATGTCTCCTGCCTGTCTATAATTACTCCGCCGTTATTTTGACACCCCTTACAATTCGTATTTCTACTTTTTTCCCAAGCTATCAAACGCTATTTGCGTTTCCATTAACTCCACTGTCCTCTCTCCCCCTTTCTTGTAGGAAGCTCCTCCAGGATCAGCCTACCTGTTGGCTTCTGGGCGCTTTGTAGATTTCCCAAATCTCTTTCAACCGTTTCTTTATGTGTGCTTGCTTGTTCTCAATTATTACTTGTCTTGCAGCACTTCAATTCCTTCGATCCAAATGTTCCGCCTGAGAGTTCTCTCACCTTGCGAGACAACGCATTTCAGGTTTCTCCCCGCACACTCCTCCGAACATTCTTCCCCTACCCAGGCACTTCTCGATTTCCATTCTCGACACCAGCTAGCTGGTCAATCTCTTGAATCTTTTTTTCTTCATCCCCCATGCAACTTCTAACACCTTCCAGCTCAGCAGCCCCTCATTCTTTACCCACCTCTATTTCTTTGTCTTGGCCTGGTAACACAAAACTTGATCAGCCATTCCTATAATCTCATTTTTTATGCTGTTCCACAGCTCTTCACCATTCATTTCTTCTTTCACCAGAGACAAAATTCCACCCCCCAACTCCTTTGTTTCCTTTCCTGTATCTGGCTCTTTCCATCTGTGCTTATCGTAGATCTTCCTTCTTGACACTTTTTTGGTTGCTCTTAGCTTCACTGATGCCAGCACTAACTTTAGCTCTGGAGGTAATTCTGAGAGAGAGGAAGCCTTCGACGGCCTTAGGAACATACCCTGATTTACTGCAAACTCCCGCCGGAGTTATCAATTCTTGTTCTCCGTCACGTGCGATTCACTGACTCTTTGGAGGACGGGGCTTGTTCTGAGACTATAATAACCAGAAATTTCAGAGAGAGTTAGAAAGGCAAGCGCAAGCGTGGCTAAAAAAATATACACGTTTCCGATTTTAATTAAAGCATGCCTGCAGGTCATGGCAGCATTCGTGTTGCTCTGGGGGCTATTTCTGCAGGTTAGAAGAATTTGCGCATATGAGAATACCACTACCGGCTGTAAATATATGACCGTACGTAACTGCATTTTCCTAAAAGTTCCGCTCTATCTTTCATTTAGTAGATTTTATATATTAATTATTATTGGTCTTTTTTCCTAGGTATACAGAATATATGTTGACAGAGGGGCAAAAGGCATTTAGAACATAGATTCACAAAGACGACAGCGTTTACTAAAAGGGGAACAAATCCAGCCTTCCGTAACACCCACAGTGCAATCCACACTCTTCTCCCCATCGCCTCTTTTCCACCCCGAATTCCCTTAGCCACCACCAGAAATCACGCCACCCGAGTTGCTGCGGTGCTGCGTACGCTCGCCCTCTCAGGATCGCGTTTCTTCCAGCACCACGCTGGCGCATCACCGGGCGCACATCCGTAACAGGACCCGCGCGTAGGTCCTCCCCTCGCTCCTCCTTTGCAATTCCTCAAGAAATTCATTTGCCTTGCGGAGCTACACAGCCAGGGACCGGCACGGGACATGGTGCGGGACGTGTCCCTGCTCCAGCTGACGCCCTCCCAGCCCAGGGACACACAGACTCTTACAGGCACTCCCAACCACCTCTCACGTTCTCCAAAAATTAATAGATAAAGAGTGCACTTGAAAAAAAATAGAAAAAGTAGCGCTCCTAAAAAATTATAACAAATTCTCTTTCAAAAATGAGATTTAGATAGCCATGTTTTCTTATTCACGTCATTATTGCACACGTAACTGAAAGAAAACACACTTCCCCCTTTTTTGGCATACAAAACCCGTATGATTAATTTAGCATATAATTAACATATGTTTGTCAACTCCTTGTTTCACTGCAGGCCTCTAGCCCAATACGTACAGCTCTATCGACGGTGCCACCATTCATTATTCACAGGTTTCTGCTGCAAACCAAAGATGTCCTGGCAAATAACAGTTTCGGACTCGTTACAAGGTGAGCCATGTTTGAGTTTCCAGTCGTTACAGGTAACTCAGCTATTCCTTCTTAAATATTTTTTCTCTCTGCGTACTATTCGGAGTTGTGTAGAGAAAAATCTTCGTTACGAGCCACAGGGAGAAGAGGAAAAAGAAATTCATTGTAAATAATCAGCTGCTCCTGGGAGACAGAGACATTGCAGTGTGCCAAGTCAAATTAATCCCAGACACAAAGATGTGAATAAAGCTTTAAAACGGAGATAAAGCAAGGAAATTAAATAGATCACTTAGAGAAATAAAACTAACTTCATTCGGTACTGTATTTTACACACTGGCCAATGTGTGCCTAAAATTCAGAGTTTCTGCAAAGGAAAATGCTCTTCACATGAATGCTTGAAGCCAACAAGAAGAGAGCACTGTATATAGAGACCGGAGAATGCAGATGGGCTTTCTAAAGTCTTGTTTTAAGCAAATGCATCAAGAACAAATTTCTGCTAAGAAAAGCCAACAAAATCTGGTTTTAAAAGATCTGAAATAGAATCAGAACCAAAGCGAACTGCATTCATATTGAAATCAGCGTTGTAGAGAATAGATTTTAAAAGAACAACTTTTATTTAGCCTAGGGCAAGCTTCGAATTTGCAGTCTGGTCTCATCTCTCCACTCAAACCTTCCTTTATTATGTTTGTCATTTTGACTCCTTTAAATAAACGGTGCGTTTCCGAACACAAGACGTCAAACTCCAACCCTGATGTGACTTAATTAACTTCTACAGGGGTGGGTCGTTAGAAAACATTTATATGTTGTTGCAAATTTACATAGCGCTGTACAAACACAGAAGGAAACAGATTTCCTACCTGGAAGCGCTTACAACGCAAATAAAACCACCAGTATCAGGGTAATCAGAGTACGTTGTGACCCGGCAGATGCAGAAATCAGGCAGTGTTTTAGGGGCACGGAACGGTACCGCTGAAGGCAAAATAGTCAAGTTATTGAAAGAAGTGAACTAAAACCAGAGGCAAGCTCATACACGAGGGCACGGGCTCCACAAGCAAGGAGCTTAACTGCAATACGGTAAAGGACAGCAAAACACTCGTGCGTAGAAGAGGAGCACAGGACTCTATCAAATATTTCCATGAATATTGAAAGAAAGTGTTTGTACAAGTCGTTTGAGTTGCTGTATAAGGGATGTTAGTACTTCGGCGACTGAGAAAGACATTCTGGCAGTAATAAAGAGGCAAAAATGAATCAAAACACATGTGAAATATGAAAAAATGATCACTGAGAAAGATGATAGCTCACTGTTTTCCAAATTAGAATCTAATTTGTTTGAGAAAGACAGACAAAAGGGCAGATTGGGGAATTAAAAGCAAATACAGTGCTGGTTAAAGGCAGGGAAGATCTGCGTAAGACAGGACTGGAATCACAACACTGCACACCCGAATACAGCGAAAGAGGATTCACTGAAACCACTCGCTCCCTCACTCAGATGTTCAGGGTGTGGGCAAGAAAACCCAGGGATGACCAAAACCAGAACCAGCTATGGAAAAGCTTTCAGTTAAAACAAGCATCACAAAACACAGACTATACCAACACCCACCACCACCTAAATACATACATCCATCAAACAACCTTAGCAGCAGCATACGAATGGTTTAATGAGTCCACGTGCGAGCAGGGATGATTAAAAAGTGTTCTGGTATCATGTGATATTGATGTAAATGAGGGGCAATTAACGGGACTGAATTGCTTCTCACCTGTGAACAATATCCTAAAGCCACGCGTGATTTTTCTCCCTTTATTTTTGTATCCCGTTCTTTTGCTAATACGGCCTTCTGCGAAAACTGAGCACAACGGGTACCGAGGGCATGAACAACACACACAAGGTCATCTGGACACGGTAGCTGCTCTGCGTATCTGTATTTTTATTAGCGTTTGTATTTGGTAGCGCATCTGCACGTACAAGCAAATACATCTTCCAGACACTCTGAAAGGCAGCAGCGGCAGTTCTTCATTTTGTTTTTCATTCTCCAGTCCCACAACAGTGAAATTTCTGGGCCCCTGGCCAAATGATATTTAATTAAAAGCTACTCTGCTTTCGATTCTTTAGTAACTTGGTTACCGGCTCCACTGACCATTTCTGCAGTGAAAGGAATTCAATATAAAACTGGGTTTCTATTGTGTTTACAGAACCGGTGACAGTGTAATTTTGAGTGTAGAGACAGCTGGCAGCGCGAGTTGCTTTAAAAACTCTGAGGTGTAGAACACAGAAGAAATTGAGACAGAAAAAGCCCCAAATCAATGGAATATTGTGTACATCAATGCTGCACAAATGCTATTTTCGTTTACCATTTGGCAAACCACCGATCCCCCGTTTTCTTCGGCAGAGAGGCAGTGCTCCCCCAGTATCTCAATAACGCCGAAGCTATCAATTCCTGGGTTGAAGCCTGATATTGGAAAGAAGGAATAAAAGGATCTTTGATTTAAACGACATCTCCTGCGCTCAAAGAGGGCTGATTAAACACATGTAGTAGACAGACACACTGACGGAGCGTACAAACTTTTCTTGGATAATAAAGGGATAAAAGTGGCTGGCTGAAGAATGCACGACTTCTTTTTATTTCGAGGTTGGGTTTACTTTGTCTTTTTTAAATGGTAGAAAAATATCTCTGATCCTATCAGTAGCCTCTGGTCATGGTTTTAAACACCTGGAATCATATCTTAGCCTCAGCAAACCAATTACTGGCCTTTCTGATAACCCGAGTACAGCCACATTTATAACCCAGCCCGCGGAACCACCCACAGAAAAACCCCACTCCAGACATTTCTTTCTCAGTGCAGCAGCCTCACGAGTAACTGAGGAAAACCCAGGACTTCTCCCAAAACTGGTAAGGCAAAGTGAAGTTCAACATCAGAAGCCTGAACAAAATAAAAGAGAACTGATACAGGCGATACTTTCCGAAGAGCTGGCACTGTATTTTCAACCCTAACTCAAATAAAGGAAAAATGGACAATGCTATGGGAGCAGGGTTGGACACGCATGCAGAGCAGAACAACCTCGGATGTTCTCCCATCTTTACTGGAAGATACTTTTCTTTTAAAACATGCTGAATGCTTATACTTAAAACGCAGATAACATCAGAAAAATCATAAAATATCAGAAAAATCATTGAATATATCTAAACGACAGAATGAACGCAGGCCTACTCCTGCATCCCACAGCGCTGAACACGCATGCTGATACCATCGACCAGCCGGGCTACGCTCGTGCTCGCACCGAGTCTAAATTCCAGCGATGCTTCCTCAGCATGTCCTAATCCTGCCATGAATCATCAAGCATTTCACGGTCCTGAACCCGGATAAACTGTAAGAATAATCAGGGAGAAACTCCGTCAAACACAACAGTAGCAAATGGTTGAAAGAGTAAATCTATTTCTTCCTGTTACACGCAACCCTGGTGAGGCTTGGAGTCAAAGGAGTCTTACAGCTTGCTTAGTCTGAATGATTTTAGTGAAGAAAATATCATCACCATTTAGTAAAAAAAAAATTATCAACTAGAGAGTATTTTATTTTTAGCTATAGTCTATGACTCGAATTTAGCTACATTTAATATCTTAATTTGGAAGTTAAGCCTCACTTCAGCTCTGTGGCTTACCAAAACCAGCACAAATATTAGAAACTGAAAAATATTTCAGAAGGTTGTTTCCAACATTTCTCCCTTACCTTTGCCTAACTTCTTCTTAATACCTGAGACACATGGAAAAAAACCCTTAGATGAGCCGTAGAAACTTGCAAAGCAAGTAGTAAGATACAGCTTCTTTTTTTTTATTTTTTTAACATTCGAGAGCTCAATTGATTAACACACAGTAACAACCCTTCTCTCTCAGATTTCTCACCAGAAACTTTTAAAGAAACTAAGCAGTCACAGCAAAAGCACGTAAAGAGATGCAAACAAGGGAAAAACCAGTACCCGAGTTTCCTATGTAAAATGCTGGGTGGACCATTTCCATGCAGGGTCAAGATCTTGGGGTCACAACAGGGGCATCAAAAACATCCATGTCTAGTAGCAGTCAAAAAAAACCCTCAACAGCGATAGGAGTTAGGATGGGAAGGAAAACATAACACAGATTATTGCCATCACTGCAGGAACAGATGGAGCACCACCTCAGAAGTCCGTGTGGTGTTGTGGTCTTTCCCTCTGCCCCATCTCCAAGAAACAGAGAAGAGTGGGAGAAGGAGAAGGAATAAGGATGATAAAAATGCACAGATCAGCGGCCAGACTGGGAATGGCTCAGAGCGCTTGGACTCTCCGTTTCTCCCAGGAAACCAGACAACAGAAGGGATGGGAGAATGATGCTGGTTTATGAAATCACGACCAAAAATAGTGACAATAGGTAGAAATTAACTGTTCTCTCCTTCTCCAATAAATTGAGGGCATCAGATGAAACAAGCAGAAGTAAGGCTCACAGTAAAGGACACATCAGCCAGGCTGCATCAACAACAGAAGGTGCTCTAACCTCTTCTAATGCAGAAGACAGACAGACAGAAAGAAGCAAAGAAGGAAAGAAACTTAAAATTCCAAGTGGAAAAAAATGGCAACCTAAAATATCTTACACTGGCTGGACATCAAGACCAGCTGAAAGCTGACACCTGTAAAGAATGCCCTAAAATAAAATCACGGTAAGAATGGGAACATAGGCAGGAATCTAAAGGAAACAAGCCTAAAGCCCACCGTCGCCCCACCAGGTGCGCTGCCGTGGCTATACGTTCTCCATATCACCCCACCTTGTGGGGATTTTCTTCAAGACCTGTCCTAACACCTTGAATTTTTTAAAGAAATGGAGGTGACATCTGTGCTCCTCCAGAACATGAAGGGTACCAGGGATTTCATATTAAGTTGCTTTGGAAGGTTGGTGAAACAGTACCAGGGGAACGGGGACAATGAGCAGGTCATTTAGAGCAGACACAGGCGGAAGAGCTGCCAAAACCGGTAGGTGGCAAATTTTCAGTGTATTTTCAACCATGATCTGGAGCAGAGGATTAACGGAGACAGCCTGAATGGAAAGGTGTGCTGGGTTTGGCTGGGATTGAGTTAATTTTCTTCAGAGTAGCTAATATGGGGCTGTGTTTTGGATTTGTGCTGGAAACAGGGTGGATAACACAGGGATGTTTTCCTTACTGCTGAGCAGTGCTTACACAGGGTCAAGGCCTTTTCTGCTCCTCACCCCACCCCACCAGCGAGCAGGCTGGGGCGGCACAAGAGGCTGGGAGGGGACACAGCTGGGACAGCTGACTCAAAAAGGGCTATGCCACACCACAGGGCATCATGCTCAGCATATAGAGCTGGGGGAAAGCTGGCCGCGGGGCTGCCGCTCGGGGGCAGGCTGAACATCGGTCAGTTGGTGGTAAGCAACTCNCGGACTCGATCTCAGAGGCCTTTTCCAACCTTAAGGATTCTATAATCTGTTCTCAACATTCGTTTACCTGATCCGTGCCATGCTTTCTTTTTTTGCTGGACCTCTTAAAGAGTGGTGCTGGCTTTTGCAGTTTGCTGTGCTCTGTAGTGATCAGTGAAGTTTTGCCTGGGAGATTCGTTATTAAAACACTGACCTTGAGCTTAATCTAGTATTTGGGCTCTGTACTGAAGCCATTACTGTACTTTGGGTACCATCCCATGAAGACAACAATATTTCTTCCTCTGACAGGTTTTTGGGGAAGGAAATACAGAACGGCACATTTGCTACCTTCTTCTGTGATGTCTTCTCCATTGTTACAGTAATTTCTCAGTATCTTGAACGTCCTTGGGTAGTTAAAATACCTCTGTTGGTATTTCTTACAAATATTGCTTCTGTTTTGTTTAAGGTTAACAAGCAATTTCGGAACATGACCCAGGCTTCACGAGAGCATGATCATGGGTAGCACGGCATGGGCAGGTATCTAGTGAACTTCTCACCTCCGATGGGCTAGAACTTCACTCCCGAACAACTACAGGATCCCGATGAAGTGATAAGACTATTTGGGGAAAAAAAGACCAAAACCAAAACCCGCTACTCCAGAGAGACACAACTTACCGCACTATGCTGGGCCCTGGCCAGCATCTGCCAACACTGCTCGCTATCATGCGGCACCCTCACGGAGAAGAGGGGGAAAACAAACCAACAGAAGCTGTAGCTAAACCAGTCACCCCTATAACTAAAAAGAAACAATAGAAGCGGAACTCAACTCGTTTAAGTAAGGGATGAAGGGATGAAGAAGCTTCTCCTAAGAGCGAGCAGGAGAAAGATTCAGAAGATGCAGCCTGTTCTGCAGCAGAGCAATCACAAGAACAGGAGGAGGAAGAGACAGAAATCATAAATGAGATGGAAACCACGCGATCCCTATCCCTAAGTGAGCTGCTAGATATGCAAAAAGATTTTAGCCGTCAACCAGGTGAGCTCATTCTCAGCTGGTTACTCCAATGCTGGGATACTGGGCCAGCAAGGAAGAATCTGCAAACTCCTGAAGCAAATGGACCAGTGTTGAGGGAAGTACCCAGTACCTGAGGGAATGAGCCACGCTGGAGGTCATCTGTAACAACCAGGCATCCAAAGACCCAGATGAAATACAGATTACACGGCCCACGTAGCGAAAGGTTGTACGAAACTTGCCGACAGCATACACCCACACCCTGGCGATCGTGAGCTGGACAGTTATAGAGGCACCAACTCTAGCTGGACTGGCCAGACATCTCCGAGAATACGAAGATAAGCCTTGCTCCCTCCATGTGTGCCTGTGTCTTGGCTGTGGACAGACTGACCCAAAAAATGTTCAAGCAAGCCAAGAAGGGTAGGTCTTCCTACTCCAACCAAGGCCTCAGCTATTAAGAGCCAGCTTTTTTCTGTCCAAGGGAAAGGGTACCGGTGGTGCACGCCACGTGCAGCCCTGTGGTTGCCATCTGGGGTTAAACCATGACAAAAGGAGATTGAGCACAGAAGGATAATAGCAACTGATCCAAACATTTTTCACCATTTGGAGTATGAGAGAGAGAAACAAGAAGATGTAATTTGCGGTTTTACTGAAATTTAGAAAAAAATATGCTCATAAAATTTACGCTTTATCTATCACAATGGCTGATACCATTGTTGTCCCTTCCTTCACAGATGTTCAAAGGGGCAATCAAAAAGGGTTTCACTTTCTTAGTTTTTCCACCACCATCAGTCACAGGAAAAAAACAGCTCAAGAGAAACAAAAGGCTGGAAGAGAAGGAACTGAAACGCTTATCTTTACTCTAGGTTTTACAAAGCAGTCTCCACAGATCAAAACAGCTAGTTAAGTACCATGATTTCTCCTTGCAATCAAACCTTTTTATTTCTCTCTGAAGCCTACTGCAAGAACAGAATTGGATGACACTCCTCTGCGATTGAAGACTTCACTTTAAGAATACCCTGCATGAATGCAAGGTGATGCAATGAATAGAGACCACATCAAAAGTAAGAGCACTAATGCCAGAAATTAATTCTGCAGTCTTGATGAAGCCCTCAGATTTGCTAGCAGCTCTCTAAGTGTCGCCTTCAAAAAATAAAGACATCTGTCCCCATCCCAATTTTTACACCTGCAAAAATACTTTTGTTATGTGAAGTCTTGCACTGGTGATGGAAAAATGCTTCTCTAGACATATTACAGTATCAGAAAATTTAATTTATTTTTAAAAAAATTTTTAAAAAGGGGGCCAAACTTTTACAATTCTGCAAGCTACATAAAAATAGATTTTGTTGTAGTACAGTAAATTAAACAATCGTTATGGTTGGAGAAGACCTCCAAGATTATCTAGTCCAACCGTCAACCCAACACCACCGTGCCTACTAAACCATGGCCCCAAGGGCCACATCCACACGGTTTTTGAATCCCTCCAGGGATGGGGACTCCACCCCCTCCCTGGGCAGCCTGTGCCAATGCCTCACTGCTCTTTCAGGAAAGACATTTTTCCTGATATCCAATCTAAACCTCCCCTGGGCAACTTGAGGCCATTTCCTCTCATCCTAGTAGGTTCTATCCAATTCCATTTAATATTTTGTATTTTATATTACTTTCAAGAATTTCCAGGAAAAATAAAAGGGCAGCTGAATTCCCCAAACCTTCACAGTCTTCAATAGATTTATTTAAATCTACTCTTTAATAAAAAAACAAAGCATATAGTCCATACCAACTTTTGTAGACCTTCCGTGCAATCTCAATTTGTCAGCCTCCTAATTCTAGAAAGCAAGTTTCAAAACATGAAAAATGCATTTCCTCATTTCTTGAAGCTACAAATCGACCAAAACAGCCAGCTAGACACGTTTGCACAAACTGTTACCAGGCAGAACCTTCCTTCGAACCTTAAAATATCTTGAGCTACTTGAAAGCGTGACATGAAAATTACACAACTCATTTCTTTGACTATTAAATTCCTCATGCTTTAATTGTTTAGAAGTAAAATCACAGAATGACAGAATGGTTGAGGTCGGAAGGCAGCTCTGGAGATCATCTGGTCCAACCCCGGTCCTAAGAGTAATCTCTAAAGTACTAGAAATGTACTTTTATATTCCTAGAAATAACTTCTATAAAGTGGCCATCTAATAAACAACTCTTGAGGATGGACAGCTTAGAGTGAAGGAAGGGGATGGGAGAGGAGATAGCGCAAGACTTCCACCACTAAAAAACCCTTCGGTTAAAAAAATAAACAACACCTACCCCCTAAACCCCACAATTTTTATTGGTATGTAATTATTGCTACAGAGAAAAGGAAATCAGCTTTGAAGTCAACAACTCTTGTTTCTTTGTTATTTAGAGGAAAAGCAGACATTTCTACTCCATATAATCAATATGCCATATATTTTGGGGGTTTTTTTCTACGGAAAAACCCACCCTCTATAGGAGTGAGCTATCAACATTAGTAAAAAACACTTTCTGTAAAGCATGATTCTGTCTGTTTGGTGCAACTGTTCCTAGGTAAAGCTGTAAAGGAACTCCTAAATCCATCTTCCCAAGAAAAGCTAGTTGAGCCATCAGACTAATGTCTCGGATGAGCCCTTCTGGTTCCTATCAAGAAACACCATTTTGGTTTTCTAAATTGAAAAAGGGAACAGGGCAGATCTCACACAGCATCAAATTCCCTGAAATAGCTGCAGGGTTAAGAGGTACATCTCTTTGCAGAGGGGGTGGGGGGGAAGTGACACAGTGTAGTTTTAGCAATGTCTTGGCATTTCTTAAAGATATTTCTAAGAACTGATGGTGGTGTCCTCATCCAAAAGCCGCCTGCATGAGACTTTCCAAAGTTGTCTGCACCTAGATTCAAACTTCTGGAGGTTTTTTTTGTTACTGTCAAGGTTGTTATGAGGGGGATTTTGCTTCTAAATGGAGAAGATACGAGATCTAGCATGCTATCTGTAGGCTAAAAGAAGGATCAGAAATAAACATTTTGATAGATTTCAGCTCTACATGACCCCTTTTAAGAGAGAGCAAGCGTTAAATAGCTGATGAACAGAGATCTTCATGCTGATGCCGTGTCTTTCAAATAAAAGCACACAACCTGATGGACTAAAATGGAAAGCCCTGTTTAAAGGAACTTCTGATCTTTGGTCCTCGCGTCCCTTTGAGAACCTTCCCCTCCCCTTGCCATCAGTTGGGATAAAACCTTTTGTTCCCGACTAGAAGGAACAATTGGCAAGTTGGTCATGGTGGTGAGCTTGGTGGCAAAGAAAGCTGGAGCAGAACGCGGCAGGATCAGTTGTAGGAGATCTTCACTTCTCAGACTTTAGATGCAAGAGGAGAGGTGAATGGTGACCTTGCAAAAAAGGCATGTTTATTTATTCTTTTCTTTTACATAGACGAACCTCTCTATGGAAGATTTCGCTTAGTTTTACAGAAGAATACACCATTCTGGATTCATACACGTTCTGTCATAGCCGCCACAATCTGGATGAATTTTTTCAGCTTTCTTTATGTTTTTCTATCCATCCAACAGCAGCACATGAATATTCACAGCATGTTTTCAAAACCAAAGGCCAAAAAATGGGCACATCAACCCAGAAGTTTGCTTCTTCCCCTCAATTTTCATCAGATAGTCTTACAAAAGTAAAAAATTGTACCATCATTACACCCGGTAATAGTTGCATACTTGAAAGCTCTTTTTAAAAAGGCAGCGTATTATCCTTCTTCTCCAGAAGGAGACACCTTCATGAACACACAGAAAAAGTAATCCCACTCACAAATCTCACCCTCAACCACATTTACTGGAGGGCATTCATAGAATCATAGAATCGTTAAGGTTGGAAAAGACCTCCGAGATCATTGCGTCCAACCGTCAACCCAACACCACCGTGGCTACTAAACCATGGCCCCAGGTGCCACATCCACATGATTTTTGAACCCCTCCAGGGATGGGGACTCCACCACCTCCCTGGGCAGCCTGTGCCAATGCCTCACCGCTCCTTCAGGAAAGACATTTTTCCTGATATCCAATCTAAACCTCCCCTGGGCAACTTGAGACCATTTCCTCTCGTCCTATCGCTATTCATACAGATGCTTTGCTCTACCTTAAGTGAACAGAAATTATCAGGAAAAACAAAACCAGAAAACCAACACCAGACAGAAAATGTCTTTCAAGACACCACTATAAACAGAATAAAAAAATTCGATAGGAAAAATTCAAATTTCTCACTAGCCTATTTGGACAGACAATCAAAAAGCAAACACAAATGTACTTGGCACCCTGACGAGAAATAAATCCAGGAAACCTAGTAGCTCACAATTTCACATCTCAAAAAAATGTGACCTGCCCTTACTATTTTTTAAATTTTAAATTACCTCTTTGTGGTTTCTGTAAAGTAAAAAAAGCTTTGAGCCACATTTGTACATAATCAGAGCTAAGAAAACTAGTGCTGAGATTTTTTTTCATAAATCTGCAGGCTTCCTCCTACTCAATTAGTTTCTGTTTAGTATGAAATATGCCTTTATTCTTGTTGAAAATATGACAAACTACCCTTTAAATGGCAGAAGGTGGTGTATTAAGTATATTGCTAGTGAAATGAACAGCAGTAAGGATATTTGTCAAGCTGAAAATACAGAATAATATTTACAAAGCTAAAAAAGGCAGAAGAGGAGTAAGTCTACGCAATCGTCATAACTTTTGCAGCTGAAAAGAGAGTTTTACATATATAAATTAAAATGCTAATCAATGTTAAGGATTTGTTCCTGCTCTTACTTACACTAGTTTTCCACTTCAGGCGTGACATTCACGTCTACCCATGATGATGATGTCACTAACTTACCAGTCAAACTGTATCTTAAAATGTTTGCTCAATATAACAGAAGTACAGTGTTAATTTATTTTAATATACACAGAAATTTTCCAATATAAAGCTAATCGCACAGACTAATTTCATTTTTCATGGAAAATAATGAAAAATATTGTTCTGTTTGTTGGGTACACTGCTGCAACTAATACAACACAAACCAAGGAATACCGCTAAACAAAGATAAGTCGCAACAGTTTCAGAGGTTAAGAAAGTAACCACCATGCTATTTTCACTGAAATGGCAAGAGGCTGAAGCACCGTATGTTTTCCCTGTTTCATACTCATAATGAGGAGATTAATTTGCACACGTGAATTTTATATAGTTAGAATTGATGCTGTAACACAAATTTCTTCCTCATTTTGGCTTCAATTAAGTATTGTACTTCAAGCACAAGCTTACGTCTACCCCAATTTTTTCACAGGCAAGGCAAATAACAGTTTTGTTCAATTTATCTGCCCAAAATTTCATTATTTGCTTAAAATCTTACCCTTTAGTAGCAGACAACTGTTGACTTACATTGAAATTTCACTGAGTGCTCTAGAAAACACCTCAGGGTTCTTCATTTTATCGTTATTATTATTTTTGTGATGTTGCCAACCCAGTAAACACCACCCACACTCTGTTCTGAAACAGGTATGGTGGAGGGAAGAAAGTGGAAGCGCTAACACAGGATGTTTTCCAACGGCGTTTCCTCAACTGTGATCCACAGCGGAGCACATCATCTACACAGACCACATACCAGGCCACGTATTTCTTTCGGAATCCGCCTAGACAGCATGGTCCCTCATCAGTGTCGGTTTTGTATTAAGAAAAAAACCAAACCCCAAGCCACTATTTTATTCATTTAGTTATGTATTTTAAAGCAGTTCTAAACTGGCATCTTCAAGATCTTCAGCACTGCACTGACAGAAAGAGAGCGCACCAAGCTTTTGGGACACTGTTACTTATTTCTTCTAAAACAATGTGTAATGACCCAGTTGAGGTGAGTTTCTGTGCTGGCCACACAGACCTGAAAATATATCATATGAAGTGTTTGAGGCAACAGCCATTTTTTGGTAAACTATCAGAAATAGTCCTGTAGGATCGAAAAGCTGATGTAATACCTAGTTTTTGTTCACGTTTTGCAGTCGTTCCTTTCAATATGGGCAAACCACTTTATTTTTAAGGGAAAGCTTACGTACTACTGGTAAAGAGTAAGACGACGTAAAAGTTTCTCCCCTACGGTTTATAAATACACCGTGTCTTTATCACGAAGCATGAAGGTCAATGAGCGGGATGCACAGTTGCGGCTCCAGAGGGAACGTGAGGAACAAGCCTCCCTTCCGTAACGCGCACAAGGAACATCCTAGCCGTTTACTCAGACATCTACCGAAGCAGCGAGCCGTCCAACCAGCAGCACGCGCTCACTTGCCTAGATCGTAGAGACAGACTTCTTCGCTGCTAGCACATATTTGTCAGATTAGCAGCACATCTTTTATTACTTTGCAGCTGCCATTTGGACTCTTCTCCTGCGCCGGCCTGAGTAACCTTACGCTTCCTTTCTCCCTCCTCTTTCTCGGGAGAGCAGGCAGGGCTGGCTGATAAAAGGCCTTTTATCTGTACGAAACCGAACAACTCAACTACTGTATATGTAGGGTCTTATACTGAATAATCATTTACGGTAGATTTGACTTAAACATTCTCTCTCTGTTTGGGTTTTTTTGGGGTTTTTTTTTTTTTTTTTAGCTGTCAACACGTTCTGGTTTGTACAGGTCTGAAAGCGTAACTTCCAAGGCTGCAAAGGGGAAGAAGGGAGTACAGTTTTTAAAAATAGTTAAGAACGCACCTACTGTACCCTTTAAAGTAATCCTCGGTCTAAGACAAACAGCTTTAGTAGCCAAGAAGGCCTGCCCAGTTTACCTTACATCCATCTAATAAACTGCTAAGCGTCAAGCATAAAATCTGGATCACTGGGGTCAGGGACTGCCCTAGAACTGAAACAACGAGGGGCTGCTCCCGTAAAAAAAAAAAGTTTGTTCAAGTGGTTTTACAGCATACATACAACTTTATGTACTTTATCTACTGCACAGTGGGTTAAATGACCTTTTCATTGTTTTTTTTTAACCAATGGAGACTTTATCCTCAGGAAAATTAAGGTAACATGATCTGAGAAATATGAGAAGAATAACTTCTCAGAAATATCGCTACTTAAAATGTGTGGAGTCATACAGACATAGTCCAAAACCACTCTAGTTACTGTGCAGAAGGTGCAATCAAATGTTTCTTTAAGTCTCTTAGAAGAAAGGAATAACAACTCTTATAAATTACCTTTGCCTACCTAACATTCATGAACCCGCTGAACTAGTTGAATTTCAGAAAAATTAATCAGCTGAATTAACTAGCTAAACTTCAGGATAAAACAAAGAATGAAGCTCTACATACCTTTATTTCTGCATGGATTATTTTTTTAAACAAACATTTTCATTTTAATTACACTCCCCAGAGTACCAGTCTCAGGCAATTCAGTGACTGCTGTTTTTCCCTAAATTATGGCCTTTTGATTGCAACAGAGAACATGCTCATTAGGTAAAGGAGCAGTGTTGCATTGGAATACAAAAGGTGTTTTTTTAAAAAAAAATTGATGGCTCCAGAACAAATGCAGGGCTAACTGAGAAAGTGCATAAATGCAAACAGAAGACAAAAGAAAGTTAAAAGACAAACGGCTTTTGACTTGTCTTTGGTGCGCTAGAAAATATGAGGAAGGCATGATAGATGATGCTCTTCCAGCAAATATTTGCCTTCTTACCTAGAAGCTTTGGGGATTAAAAAAACCAAACCAAAAAACCCCCACACATTCAGAGGATTCATAAGCTTATTGACAACTTGTAGATCTGCGCAGAGCAATCCCCAGCGGTGGTGTGCAAACCAGGATGCATTTTCCACCCCTGAGGAAATGATACCAGCCCAAAAGGCGAGAACAAGGGCAGGAAGAGAACAACGTGTGAAAAGGAAGGCACAGCCATTACCAGGGGACTGTGAAAAAGGAGCGGGGTAAACGGCCAAAGAGGTGGCTCGGGTAGGCTATCGAACCGCCGTGAGAACAAAGACACGTTTTTCATGCGGGCTGCTGAATGCTGGAACAGCCCCACAGAGGTTGGGGAAACTCCACGCCTCAAGATTTTCCAAACTTAAAGGGATGAGGACCTAAGCAACCTCACTGAACTTTACAGTTAGCCCAGCTTTGACCAGGAGGTTGGACCAGATAACCTCCAGGAATCTCTTCCACCCAAAAGTACCCCGATTCTAAAATTAAGAGTAGAACTAGAGCTCCCATTCCTGAGACCTTTGCTGAGTAACAAAGAGGCAGTCATGACTGTGACCGAAAAATGGACAGATAGGTCATTCCTGACCTATCAACTGCCTAACCCACCACCACTGCCGGCTCGCCATCCCAATTTTTCACAAGAGCATTCTCACAACATACCTGACCCAGACACCTTGTTTCAACACATCTTCTGGTTCACTTTCCCTTGTCCTTCCCCACTTTAGCCATCTCCTCTCCTACTGCACCCCAGAAACGTTGCAGGGATCATCCTGCCACCCATTCCCTTGGATGTAAGGACTAGTTTTTGATCAAGGGAAGGAAGGGCATAAGAACTGGGATGAAACAAATGGCCGGTAAAATACAGTTGGAATATTTTTTCCTTTTTTTTCCAAAAAAACCCCACCCCAAAAATATGACTAGGACGTGGGTTCTGTTACTGTAAACCATATGCCTTGCCTTAGCGGTAATTTTTCATATGTTCCAACATATTGCGTAAGCGCATCCCACTCCCTTCTCCCAGGTTGCTCCTGGGGTTTAAAAGAAACAGGTACGAAGTGTTTGTATTAGGGGGGAGACATAAAGCCGGGCTTAAGTAAGTCTGAGATGAATGGGTGATGCATATAAGGAACACTGGTACGGAAAACTAGGAAACAGAAGAGCCTTCCTCTTGTATACCCAGGAGAAGATATGTGAAAAGAGAAGCATGAAAAAGGAATCCAAATAGAGGTGGAAAAGTATTGCTGGTATGGACTTATGACTCAGTGCTGGTATTGCTACTACTTTGGAGGCCCAGCGTTTCCACTTCGTTTATTTTTAAAGCATTGAGTTGTGCCTAGCCCGCTCTCTTAAATCCCAGGAAAGAGAAAAGCAGAGATTGGGAAGGATGACTGTTTGAATTGTATGCGTTAGAAAAAAAAGCTGAAATGCTGACGCAGTTAGAAGAAAAAAAAAAACACAACACACACACACAACTTACAGTAGGGAAAACAGTGATGCCCACAGAAGCAGCTCACAGATAACTCTACAGACTGAAAAATACACTGCCTGGTTCACTAAAACTGAGAGACCAAGTAAAAAGGAACAGCTTTTAAGAATAAAGTTTTTCATCTGCAAGTAGAGCACTTAGATGTATCAAAATTCCAGGCAGTGGATGCTTATGAGCGCAGTAATTGGAAAGAAAAATAACGGCTAAAAGCAGGCTAAGAGAAACGTGCTTGCATCAGTTCAGCAAAAAATGTAGTTCCTTTATGAAGGGCTTGCTTTGTAGAAATAGCGTAATTCTAAGCTTAGCAACCCCTTTATAAGGAACTAGATGTTTTCACTGAAAACAGAAGCTGACAGTCCACCTCTGTTCTTAGAGAAATATTATTTTAACCTAAAGAATTCCATAAAAACTGCAGCAGATAGCTTAGCATTTTTAAAAGGCTGACTTCTAAAACTCTTTTAAAATGGACCAGTATTTCACTAGAGAACATTTTAATTTTTCATCTAGCAGAACAGGCAGCAAGACAAGACCCAAATCAGACCCCTGACTTTCCCCCCCCCCCGCTTTAAGTGCTGACATGTGTTTCTTGGAGAAGAAAAAGTACACGAACGACTGAATGCAAAATCTACATAAAAAGAGCAGGTCACCGATAATATTGTTTGGAATGTCACACGTAGACCCACAGTCTTTGTTCCACGCAAAGTATATTACATTAAATGTTAAACGGACATTTAATATAGAGACTTCTAAAGAGCTTCTTGTTTTGCGGTAAAAAGGGAAACGTGCGCTTAAGAGGTTGAATTGTGACAAGTGCAGAATAGTATCAATAATCCCATTATAACACCTGATTTGTCAAACTTGTCTCTACAAGTTATTCTAAAATTCACAATAGCGCTCTTAACCATTTATGAAACGGAGCAGATCACGCCTTTGTGGCATTCACGGCCACTGATTCTCCATGCTTTGTTGGGAAGAATGGCATGAATAGCCACTAAGTCTTACACTTCATTTTCTTCAACCTCTTATTGATATCCTGGTGTTCTGAATGGTGTTCGACTATGACTACAGAAGAATATAATACAAAGGTAGGATCAAGCAGGTGTTTTCTTTCTGCAACCAGTAAGGTCTGTCCATGTATTATGCGGCATCGTGGCTTAACGGACCAAACCAGGTCATCAATATGCATGATCTCCACAGCGGGCGGTGACCGGGAAGCGGTACGGATCCTCTCCTGAAAAACAGAAAGGCCGTCGAGCCGAGACTCAAGACAACCAACAAAACAGTCCGGACTCCAGGTGGATCTGAAATCATGTGCGTACACACATTCCGCACCAAATACGAGATTTTTCAGGACAGTGGCAAGGAATGAAGACACTCTTTTAGTGTGATTACTCATTAATAAATGCGTACTTCTCATCGTCCTAACCTGGTGGTTAGGATTAATCGTAATCAAAACGTGTTGAAAAACAGGGTTTCCTCTTAGTTTCATACCTTAACCGAACGGACCCAAAGCTTTTAGAGATCACCGTGGATTATCCAGGAGAAACATCACAAACTAAATGATGGCATAGAATGTTTAAAAAAAAACCAAAAAAAACAAAAACTTATTTTGCCAAGGAGATACTTGAAGGAAACTTTTTTCCTGGTATAAATTTTTCTTCCAGAAAAATTATTTGAGAGCTATTACTAATTGCAGGACACCTCTACAAAGTAAAATATAGGAAGGTTCTTAACTTAAAAGGTGGGTATTTTTTAAACAGAAAATGAAAGCACACAGCAAGACAACGATTAGAGTTTCATTTAGACAAACACAGATTATTAAATTCTTGGACTGAAATGTGGGGATGCCTTACAGATCACTGATTTTAACCTGATGAAGGTGTGTAAGCAGAGCCTCAAAGATATGCAACAATTCTCTCTAGCTCTTTAAAAAGAAACTAATTACTGTGAAATAAGAAAATGAACAAAACTAACTAACAACAAGCAAGAACTTAGACTGGGACAAATACATTTGCCAGATAACTAAAGAAAAGTCACAATTCGTGCAGAAGGCTTTAAGACAAAAAAATAGGCAGAACTGGAAAAGAGAAGAAGTAGAGGCTACTAAGAAATTCAAACCAGGGAGGGGAAAATTCTGTCGGCTGACAGAACGACGGCTGAGTGGGAATTAGTGGTAACACGGGCCCACTATCAGATGTGAAGATTAAATTTATAAAGGGACTTTAAAAAAAGCAAAACACAATATCTATCTTCTGTATTTGGAAAGCAGCAGTTTGTTTACATTTTAACAGAATCCAGCACATTAACACCATGGAGAATGTCTGCCATTAATGAGGAAAAAGACTTTCTAATCAACACACCCATAAAACTCGTATCTTAAGAGAAAACTTTTAACCCACTGATGTTTGTTTTTTTAAGTGCTAGAATATCAGAAGACAAGATAAATATACATGGAGATGCTCTTCCTCATATAAGAAACCACTATGTAATAAGCATTTGGAGGAACCAGGTTCTGTTGTCTGCAAAAATAAAACTAGTAATACTTTCACGAGAACCACTCTTGAACATTTCCCACCATTTTTTCCACTTGATTCATATGTCAGGGTGTCATAACAAACGGAGTCATAGGTCAGTATGCGAAGACTGCTAATCTATTATGCATTAATGAGGTAGGTGCAACACATTTTCATGAAGCATTTGTCTTAGTACCTAATGAAATTTTAATTTAAAAACAACATGAGAGACCAGTAACTAAGACTCCAAAACACAATTGTCAAAAGAATCACTGATCTAAGCCGTGTTCAGTCGAGTTTTCCAAGCACCTGCACAAGGCCCTTTTAGTATTCGGTGCTTTCATCAACTAAAGACAACAAAAATCAGCAAAGGAGTAACTAACCAAGAGGATGAAACAATCACAAAGAAGAATTTGAGTTGCTCGGTAAACTAGGACAGTTCAAACAAAATGCCTTCTCATACGGTTCTTCAGGCTTGCATCAAGCACGCGTGTAGTGAGGTGCTTCAGGAGTACCAGATGCCCACGGGCAGGACGGCTGAGGCTGGAAGGTGGACACCGAGAACTCTCGCAGGTTGTCCTGTGCTTCAAGTGCCAGTGGCGACACAGATGGCAACCAAAGACATCATCTCCCAGAAAGCATCAGCTACTTGGGAAGGCTCTACGTCCTCCCTAGTTTCTAGGGTTAATAGAAGAGCATACTTTTTTTTTTTTTCTCCCCTCCCAGAAACAGCCTGCTCAGTTTTTTTATATTTTTATTCATGAAGCAGGAAGAAGTCTTCAGAGAGAAGCACACTATGTTTATAAGCAAACCTGCCCGACGTGGTTTTCTATGACAGATGGGCTCAACCAGAGTGAGATTCCAAAGCGGGAGAAACAGAGGAGCCTCAGAGCCCCTAAGTATACATGAGGGAATATCACTCAGTACAGGAATAGGCCTGAATGGCTCCGGCATTTTTGCATTTGGATCCGGAGGTTTCTTGGAAACAGCTTTTCTCCCCCTCCCGCAACTAGCTGTGCCAACAAGGCTTAAGGGAGTAACATCCAAAATAAAGTTACACATGAAGCTTCAAGTGGGTCTGCAGCCTTTCCCTATAGAAACTCCTACAAAGGGAAAGGCACAAAATTCAATTCAGACCTTGGATTGTAAGATTTCAGTAGCTCTTATCTCTGTATAGGTAAGAAATGAATTCTCCTAAGTCAAAGAGGTGCCATATTCACACAGCCACTACGGGAAACAACTGAAGCTGGAAAAAGGCCATGCGGAAAGCCTGCCTCCAGGCTCTGACGGCGAGGCCACAGCTCTGGCTTGGGAGAACGTTCCCCAGCGATGGAGGACAGAAACGTGGGTTTTCACAGTCAGTAAAAGAACAACTGAAAGAAATTATTAAAATGCTATGCACTACTGTTGATAAAACAGCGCTGAAGCTACCTCAAACCTATAGACATACTTTTGAGTAATGCACGTGGACCATCTCAAGCCTCCGGGATCACTTCACGCAGCCAGCGCGGGCCAGACCGGACGTGGCTTTCTAAAGAGATCTAAACCGTACAGTAAAGATACTGAAAAGCTCAAGAGAAGGATTATGTAAAGAATACTCAGAAATTTAAAGGTTTGGGTTTTGGTTTGGGTTTTTTAGGGTTTTTTTTTTTTAATATAGATTTTTTGTCCATCTTTCAAAATAGACCGCAATGATAAAGCTAACACCTGCAGACATACAGTGAGATCATTTCTGGAAAAAGATTTCACTCTGAATTTTTCCTACTGTTTCCCACAGAAAGTTTGAAATACATAGAAGGATTTCAAAGCAATTCGCTGTCTTCCAAATTAACTCCTATCAAGTACATCCAGATATAGCAACGATTCATCTCACTGCCCGGTAAGGAAATCTCTACGTAGGCTACTCTGCAGAGAAACTCGGGAATGATAGCCAAGTTTCTTCAAAAGATAAGCCTGAGAAAAAACTAGTTTCCATGTGTGTGCTAATTACCAGATAAACTCCTCCTCACGTGATCTGGAGTGCAGAAGTCAAAGCTCTTAATTCCCTAAAAGATAAACTCTGCCTAAGTCTTAATAATACATCTTCCCCACCCCTCCTGAAAGCTAAATTCACAGGTATTTTTTTAAATTCCTGCTCGATTACAAAAGCCATTTATTTCAGCCGTAACGCAAAACCAAGACAAATGACTAAAATATCACAGCAACACTCTAAAGAGAGAGATTTCCCGCAGCAGTAAATCTCATATCATCCTCAAAGGAAGAAAAATTCAAGTTCATCGGTGAACAACACAGGCTACTGACCAGTCAACCTACGGCTGTTTCTTGTTTGTCCCCAAGTCGGAGACCCACCCTGAAAGTCTACAATCTCTTCCTGCTCTCTGTAAGGCCACAGCACAGTAACCTTCTGTATCCTTTGGGCTGGGGCCGGTGGG
>VZTL01063031.1:0-28153 GCA_013400535.1 Scopus umbretta
CCCCACCCCTAAACGCACTCGCCTTCATCCTAAGGCGGAGGTTTGCCAAAAATTCCCCTGCGCCACTTTTAACCTCTCGCAATTATTTGCATCCGCGGTATCCTCCGAGGACCCGGTGCCCAGACCACCCATGGCTTAACAAAACATTTCACTTTTTTTTTTTTTCAAACTTTTAGTCCTTTATATATATATCGTCTGCCCGAAGTAATTTACGGCCTTTAACTCGATATTGGCTTCACTTATTTGAACATTCTCTCGCATCGGAAAGAGCAGCCCTCTGCTAGGCGTTTTGCCAGCGAAAAAGCCACATTTGGGAGTCCCGTTAGCTCCCGGGCTTGCCCTACGGCAGTGCCAAGCCCAGGCACCGGCCCCAGATCTGCCGAGAACAGGCTGATAGGAACATGGATGTTACCACCTAGTGTCAGACGGGAGAGGAGCAGCAACCAGGGATGGGGACGGCTCGGCCGTGGCTCTTGCTCCGCAGAAACCGTCGGTGTCGGGACTGCGAGCCCAGAGCCTGCAGGTCGTCCTGGACATCTCTGCTTTCCTGGCCATCAGCAGGGACACGAGCTTTCTACCCCTGTACCAGGGTTGGGTTTAAAAATAAAAATGCACGATATGCTTTTGGGGAGGAAGAGCGCAAAAAAAGCCCATCTCTGTCTTATTCTGTCTTTTCAGTTCGAGTCGGACTTTGCAGGTATTTCTTGCCCACAACCAGCCAAGTTATTCACTGTCAGGTCCACACCATCCTAATTCATCTCCTGTTTTTGACGGGAGAAGTAGAGAAGCAGCTCTGCCCCGTCCGTGTCGGGAGCACGAGGAAGGTGCCCGGAGCAGCCAGCACAGGGACGAGCCAGCAACAAAAGTGCAGGATAGAACAGGTACGTAGGGATGGGGCTCCAGGCTCGGCTGTTCAAACCGCCGCACAGGGAAATATTTCGTGAAACGAGCATAGCAAACGTACGCCGGAGGAGAGGAGTGTTTTTTCGGACGAGGCAGGAGTCACCCGTCATCTCAGCATGGTTAGCCGGCTGCCGCGGGAATCCCACAGCAAAGCCGAGAGGCTGCAGGCACACCGGCGTGGGCAGGAGCTCCGGCCCCAGGCTGGGGACAGCTCGCAGCACTGGCTGGAATTAAAATTAAATGATGCCTCTGCCAAACTTAGACCTCACCGATTACCCAGGACCTGAAAACGCTGCCGCGGTTGAAATTATCTTTTTTTTAGGTTTTATTTTCTGGCACATACTATCCCCTTGTGACCGGACTTAGCTTCGTGCCGTGACAAAGGCTGCTTTCTTACAGAGTTAACGCTGCAGCCCAGCACACCACGGCCCCGCAGCTCCCATGCCACGTCGCATGAGAACAGCCAGCAGCTCCGGTCCCTGGGGACCCCCGTCCCCCCAGGACCCCCATCCTCAGAGGATGCTCTGTCCCTGCAGACTGCCCGGGGCTGCAACCAGGCCGGCGAGGAAGCCTGACCCAAACCACAAAGGACCAAGAGATGGATGGTGAGGGCAGGGGAGCTGGAGAGGGAGAGGCAAAGGCATCCGGGCAAAGAGCAGAGCTTGCATCGTGCTTACAAAGATCCTCGCAAAAAGCGCACTGGCAATCCTGTTTCCAGCACCTCCCAGTAGCTATAGGCTTGATTTTCCAGGATAACCTTTGATAAAATTTTTAAAATCATTCACACAAACGACATTAAAATAATACTGAGGCTGCAAAGTGAAACACTCGGAGGTTACATCCACGCAGACACCACACGCTACTCGTAACACGGAGACTTGGGGGGAGAGCTCCCGTGCTCCCACGCTCGAGGGGCAACCGGCACGCGGAGATTATTTCCACGGGAAGAGAATGCCTAGTGCGCAGGCTTCACATCCCAGCTGGAAAGCAGCTTGGCCAGGGGAAAACCGTGAACATCAGCCGGTGAATCGCCTGTGCTGCAGTGAATATCCTAACTGCTGGAAACACGGCGCTGTGATTCCTTACAGAGGAGCAGATCGACCAGAGAGGGATTGGCAATCCCAACAGTTCAAAATTAACTGTGCAACAGATTCCCTCTTCCTCCCCAAATTAAGCAGCCAAGGAAGCCATCCGAGTCCAGGCACCGCTCGCCGCACCGAGGAACCGTCGCAGAAACTGTCCTGCTTTCACCAGTCGTCCCCGTCTTCCCCTGCCGCTGCCGGCCGGAGGCGAAGGCCTCGCCATCCATCCGCCCCCTCGGGGTGGGGGGTCTGTATCTTAAAGACATTCCCAAACCTTTCTCCTGTTAAAAGCAAAACTGCTGGCACAGGCTTTTTACGGTAGTTTTCTGTTCACTCTGCCGTGTAAAGCAGGTATGTTCAGGAGTTCCCACAATCCTGACCGAGAAAATTAATTTTATGGTGAATTCCAGTTTGACAGAAAAAAAAAAAAAATCGCTGGAAGAAGCAACACTCCGTAAGAAAACGGATTTGGCTTTTGTGTGCTTGCATACGGCACGATTACAAGCCGCCTCCTGCTTTCAGGAAGCAAACAGCACGGGGAGGGTTTGTAAGGGGCAAGAAGCAGAGCCAGGCTCGCGCGTCCCCGCTCCCCCCCAGCACCCTCCTCTGCTCCCCCGCACCGCCAGGCTCCCCCCAAACCCAACATCACGCCAAGCACGCTGCCAGGTGGGATGGCGAGGGGGACCACCAGCCCCTCGTGCCGAGCCTCAAAAGAACAGCCTCCGATGGGGGCGAGAGAACAAGCGAGGTGCCCAGGGACCCTGCCTCCCTCTCCGCGCTCCTGTTTCCAGCCGCGGTACGAGCTCCCGCCGCGTGGGCAGGGGATGCGGGGGGGGAGATGCTGCAGCCTCCCGGGTGCCAACGCAGCGGCGTCGAGGCGGATCCCGAGGGAAGGGCTGTGGTCCAGAGGGGACGGCCGAGTGGGCACGTAGGATCTCCTCCCTGCTAGCCCTGAACCCAGCTCGCAGTCGCCCAGCATCGCAGGCGTAACGCCCATGGGATGAGGGGCTCAGGGTCACCCCAGGGCTCATTGCTGGGTGCTTTTGTCCTCTGAAAGACACAGCAGGGACTTGGAGAGCGGGAGAGCACCCCGACACACGGCACTCCCCTGCGCCGCAGCCCCGGCGGACGGAGCCGTGCAGAGCGTGGCCCGCAGCGGGGACCTGCCCCAGCCCCTCTCTTCCTACACCCAGCCCCGGAGAAGCCACCGACAAAGTGCACCTGCATTGGACAGCCCTGCCTGCACCTCTGCCTGCGCTCCTGCCCGCTCTGCATCCCCAGGAGAAGTGCAAATTCAGCCCGTCTTGATCTCAGCGGCTCCAGCCCCATCTGGTTCCTGTTAAATCAGCCACACAAGGTGGAGCGGGTTTCCTCCCCCCACACGATCATCGTGTGCAAAGAGGGGGAGGTAAAGCAGCTTTTTTAAGACATGGCTGCCCTCCTCTTTACCTTCCTGCCTGGACGGCAGCCAGCAGCGGCTCATGCCTCCCTGCTCACATCTGGAGGGGACCTTCCCCTCCCGGGGCTCGCTGCACACCCCGCACCGGGCACTGCTCCTCTGCCCCAGGCACGCACTTGCTCTGGGTCCCGCTCCTCTTCTGTCACCACAGTAGCTTCGTCCTCAGCTGCTATTTCCAGCCCGTGGGACTTTCCGATGTTTTCATCCTTGCAAGGAACCGGGCAGGCAAACCACAGTCCTGCAGCAGAGAGGGAGGGATGCTCCGCAGCCGCCTGCTCCTGCCCGAGGGTGAGCAGCAGCTCAGCTCCCCCTGGGAAACACCCCGAAAGCAGACGTTAGGTCGTCCTAAGCCCCGTCTAAACTGCCAGAAAACCTACATCCCCTTTCCGAAAAAGGCTCGAGTGTGCTGCCCAGCTGAAGGAGCACCGATACCCACCCGCGCACAAAAGCAAAGATCCAGCCCCGCTGCTGAGACCCGCCGTCCTCGGGCACGGCACCGCGTTTCGCTCCCACCCCCCGACAGCCCAAATAAAGCGGGTTCCCCCCACGCCGCAAGCCGTAAATGAAAGAGCACGCAGGGTGGGGGGCTGTAATCCAAGGGTGGGGGGCTGTAATCCAAGGGCGAGCCCCGGCACTGGTGGAGAGGAGCCGTGGAGGAGTGAGATCGCAGGAATGGAGCCTGCACACCCGGTGGCAGCAAAGAAACGCAGACGAGTGCGGGCAGGGCCTGGCAGGCAGCACGGAGATGCTCCGGGGAGATGGGGTGGATGGAGGATCCCAGAGGGGCCAGATCCTGCAAGAACAGAGGTAAGGGGCAGGACCCCACCACAGCCCAGAGTCAGGGAACGGCAGAGGTGACGCCAGCACATGCAAAGCACCGCGTGTTTTAAAAGGCGAGAATCCCACCCTGCTTCCTAATCATCCTTTTTTGGTTTTTAACCAATCCCCAAAGCATCCCCCTGACTCAGACCTTCAGCTGGAGGTCTACGCTCGCAGTAGCGCCCCGCTTACGCCGCCCATGCCGGTGCTTACCAGCCCCACCTCTGTAGCACACCCAGCCCCACCGGGCTCTGAAACCCAAACCTGGCCCCTCGCCGCGCTCAGCCGGGCTGAGCTCTGCGCCGGCACAGCCCCCAGCGCACAGCCGGGGCGCGAGCCCCGCAGCACCCCTCCTGCCGCAGGCAGGCAGGCAGCACCGCGACTCAGCACCATGACTCTCCAACCGCCGGCGCAGAGGAAAGCCCTCAGCCTAGGAATCCCTGCAAGGTATCGGGAGCAGGGTGTTAGCCCTCATCCACGCAAAGCTGGGGAGCATGGCTGCGCTACGTGATAAAAGCCGAGCGCCCGGGACCGTGACGGCCGGCCGAGGCAGGCGGGGAGCCTGTTCCAACACCCACCCTCGAGCTGCTCCGGCGCGCAGGGGTTCACCTGGAGAGCTTGCTCGACAGCACACCAGGCCAGAGCAGCACCTGGCTGCTTGCAACGCCCAGACGTCACTGCCGCGGCGCGGCTGCGGTTTGCAGAGCGGCTGGTACTCTCCCCTTCTCCCTAATTGCCTCTCTGCAAACACGCTGCTTATTTGCAAAGCCCGTGGCTCTGAAAACAGCCCTTCAGGATACAGCACAGCTGTGTCTCACCAGGGCCCGACAGCGGGCTGGAATGAAGTCAGGCTCCTGCCGAGATTTCACCCCTCTGGGAGCAACGCAGTCAGGCAAGCGCTTTCCCAAGCAAGCCAGCATTTATTCATCAAGCACAAGTCAGCAAGGAAGGTCCTCTGGTTAGCGTGGGCAAGTCACAGCCAAGCCTGGGAACATCTACCAGCCGCTGCAAGCATCCCCAGGCATCTGCATCTTTAGCTCGGGCTCTGGGCGCGTCGGAGCGTTCATAAATACTTTTGCGCGATTCAAGGTTTGAAGGAAGAAGCCTTCCTGAGAGGCAGCTCGCCCCAGCTCAGCTCGGTGCTAACGCGGTTAGTCACACCCAGGGGGAAGCAGAAGCAGAATGGAGGAGGTAAACCGAGTCACGCAGCTGTTTCATTGAAGCGCTATTTCGAAATAAGGGACACGAGGGGGATCATGACTGTCGTGTCCCCCCGAGAGCTGAGGTTGGCCAAGGAGCAATTTCCCTTTCGGATGCGTCAAGAGGTGCAGCCCTATTTCTCACGTTAGCTCACATCAAGTATAAATCCACCGCTGTTTTTTAAGCCCACGTTAACACAAATTAGCCACCTAAAATTTTACACTTGGATATTTTCAAATGGCTTCATGACGGACTGCTACACCGGGCGATTTTTGGGCTGCCCGCAGGTGACAGTGACAGACAGATTGATGGCAATGAAGTTATTTTGTCTCCTTTCGCAGCTGACTACATTTGCATTGGTATTTTCACGGGACAGACTCCACCTTTCATCTAACATGATTAATGCTGTTGTAAATACAGAGAAAGAACCAGCTGCTTCTGGCTTCTTAGCTTCTACTGAGCAGCTGATGAAAAAGAGTCCTTTTGTTCAAGCATCTCTAGAGCCTCTGCAGACTTTATGAAGAGCCTCTTATTTCAAAAGATTAGAGAAACGCCGTGTCTAGAACGGGGGCATCCTGCTTTTCTCACCGCAAATCTGGATGGTACCTGCTGCAACCGAGGCGCCTGCGGCAGCACACCCGGTGCCAGCCCCTGCTGTCAGGATGGGTCCCCCATCAGCCGGGGATGTTAGCAGGGCATCAGGTCCAGAAGGTTTCCCTCCTGTCTTTGCAGCTCGTGCCCCACCAGAGGAGGGGCTGGACAACCTGGAGGGCTCTAAAACCAGGCCCGGGGTCCCGCAGATCCTCTGGCAGGAACCAGGCGGCTGAGCCACAGCGGCGCTTCCATCCACGAGCCGGGAGGGCTGGGCAGGTTTTTCGCAGACTGCACAGACCGCGTGTCCCCACACCCCATCCCTTACTGCGTGGGTCCGGTGAGCAAAGGGCAAAGAGAAGGCGGTGTGCCACGAGCCTCGGGTGTAAGATCCCAACAGGAAAAGAAAAGCATTTGGTAACGGCCCATCGCGGAGCCTCGGCTGGAGGGTGCCGTTTGCGAGCCAGCCGCCGAGAGGTGCCAGCAGCTCTTCCAGAGCCGAGGCAGCTCCTCCGGCTCCCGCTTCACATCAGACGACTTCTTTCCTCCCATTTCTTTAGCAAGGCTCCCGGTCAGCCCAGTTTCAGCTCTGCTGGGTGAGGCTGGCAGGCCGCAGGGCTCTCCCTGCCGTCACCCACCCTCTACGCCCAGGTTTTGCTCCCAATTGGTATGAAAACGCCCCCGAAGCCCCAACCCTCCCAGGCGGTTTGGAGGAGTTAATGAACCCTCCATATTCACACCAGTCCCAGAGAGAAGCACAAAAGGTTTTGCCTGGTAGCACAGAGTAGCACGGTAGCTGGCACTGCCGAAAACAGAGCCGGGTGAGAGCGGCTGCTGGCGAGGATGGAGCAGGCGAGCAGGGATGCCGGGAGGACTGAGAGTCTTTATTGCCACCACCGATGGAGCCTGGTGGCCCTGCTTGGCAGGAATGGAAAACAAAGCTTTCCAACAGCTCCGGCAGCTGCTCCTACCCCTCAGGGATGCTGCTTTTGTGGAAAATCTCGGCATTTCTCCGTCACGTCTGACAAGCACAACCACTAGGAAAATGCAGCAGCACTGGGAATGTCTTCTGCTCTCTCTCTGCCCACCCTCGTGCTTCCAGACAAGTTTCAGTCGATCAGCGCACCTCCAACCACCCTGGCACGGGAGCACCGTGGGACAGACAGGCAGCCTCCAAGAGGCAAAGGCGCGCACACAACCTGACGCACGCAGAGCAGAAGCGGTGTTGTGGCTTACCTGGCGCTTTGGAAGGTCGCAGATGCGGATTTTCCAATAGCCCCGAATCCAACTCCCACTGCCAGACCCTCTGAAAGAGGAAGGAAAAAAACCAGTAAGGTCAAACCCTGCAACAGCCCTGCGACTGTCCCTCCTCCTGCACTCCAACAGAGAAAAGACCGGCACCAGCAGGAAAGCAGGACTCCGTGCCAGGTCGTCACCCTTCTCGTTTTAACCTTAGCACATTTAATCTAAGCTAAATTCAAGAGCCTGCCACGCTGCCCGGGGTACTTCCCCACTATCAACCCAAACCAGTGGTTTCTCATGAAGCCAACGCAGAGAAGAGAGATTTCTGTATTTACGAGTGCACTGGAGGGGAAAAGATCCCAATCCCCACCAGCTGAAATGCTATTTTAATAAGGAGCGTAGCAGTGCAAAACACCAAAGTCTGTTCAAAAGCATCCCAGCTTGGCAAACCTCTCTGCAGACAGCCGCCTCTGCAAGGTGCAGAGGAACTGGCTGCAGAAGAACCGAACACCGACGTCTCCCACAAACTCCCCGGGAGCTGCGCTAAGCCGGGACCAGGCTCCCGGCAATGCCAGCTCCCCGGTTTTCTGATCTCCCCGTGCCCAAACACCAGCACGAGGCCTGTACAGACAGTCTCCAAAGCAGAAGGAAGTGCAAACTCCACGAGAAAATCCCCACCTTGCAGATTATTTTAGATTACAGTTCATCCCAAAGAAAAGCAGTTGAGGAGCCTTCCCAGGAGGGCAGCGGGGAGGGGAGACCTGGGACCCACCAGTGTCTCCTCCGTGCCGCTCCTTGGGGATAACTGTTCCATCCTTCCCTGCTCCCCTCCTGCCCTTCCTCAAACTTGCCTTACCCTCCCACCTTTGGCACAACTCCCTCATCCCTCCCAGGAAAAAATTAAAAAAAAATCCTATTTTCAGAAAGCATCAAAACCACTGCTACTTTTTTTTTTTTCTTTTTTCTTTGTTCAAAATCCCCATTTTTGTTTTCGCAGCCTTTCTGGTATCGCTGCCCTCTAAGCAAATCAGGGTGAGGGGGAAACGTTCAAAGAACAAAAGCAAACCTGTTTGTGTAGCTGGATGGGTTTTACAGCCTTCAGAGGAGGCAATTACCTGCTGCAGCTGCAGATGAGGGGGCAGTGGGGACTATTCAGATGAGCATTCAAACAGGTTGAAAATGTCACTGAGAGTGTTTACCTGGGTACTGGAGGATAAGGTCTCAGAAGAAGAGGACCGTGTGTGTGTTTGTGGCCTTCTGAATTTCCAGTTGCCTTGGAAACGCACCATAAAAAGCAGCACCAACTCGGATAATCACAGCATTTGCATCCTTGAGTCCAGGCTGAGCATGGAGAACTGAAATGCTCCACAGCTCCTCAGAGCCCTGATCCACGGGGCTTGTGCCAAGGCTCAGGATGGAGACGGGGAAAACGACAGCGGCAATCAACCCTACGTACAGGGTTAGGGGGTAAGGAGACTCCGAGTTACCCCTACCATACCATGACTGGGTGATCACTCCATCTAGTAGAACAGCCGGAGGAACCGAGGCGCACGAGGCACACGCCAGACCTGGGAGGGATCACACGCTCGTGCAAAGCTCTCGTGCAAAGCTCTCCTCGTGCAAAGCTCTCGTGCAAAGCTCTCCTCGTGCAAAGCTCTCACGCTGCCCCAGCACCCCCTGCCCGGGAGATGGGCGAGCACCCGGGGCAGGAGCAGAGCCGGGGAGGGCTGCGATCGCCGAAGGGGCTGCACCTGCAGATGGCGATGGCTTTGAAGGTCTCTGCTCTGCAGGCAGACGAGCAAACTTTGGGAGGCAGATCTTTAAAAAGATGGTTAATGGCTCTGCTCAGTATGGCTGCGAGGATGTAACGAAGCCCCGCACAAATGGGTCTGGCATTGCTCTTCCGAAAGATTTCTCTTGAAGCGAGACTTGCCCGGAGAGCAAAATTCAAAGCACAAAAGTGCTCATTTGTGTGAATAACAAAAATAGCTTTGACAGGGGGGGAAAACACCACGACGACTTCCCCACTGCAAAGAGAGTCTCATGGAATAAGAAACTCAGCAGCACAATTAATGAAAGTACAAATTGCATATACATGGAAACAAATTATGGGGAATTAAAATCAACAGATGGTGCGTAGTGAACTGCTTATTTGGAGAGGGAGAAGCAGCCGATGGTGGAAGCTGCAGCACGGTGGAGATGCTCACCAGCCCAGAGAGGAGGAGGTGACAGAGCCGCTCCTGGCCACGGCCTCGTCGGGTCCCCGCTTCCCACGAGAGGTCACAAGAGCTGGGGCAGGACGAACACGACCACAAATCGGCCAACGGGCTGGTGAGCCCAGAGCATCCGACGGGAACCCACGGCCAAGCAAGTCTGGTGTCCCGCGTGGTCCAGAAACAGCAGGGACCCCGGCACATCCCATGGCCACTGCTGACGCCTGGGAAGCCCCTAATTGTATATTGTAGATATCGTGTGATGGACTCGGCCCGCTGCTGTGATTCGTTTTGAAATATTTCATTTAGAAAAGCCTGCCAAGATCACACAATAATTTCACCGCTTCGATAATACAGGTTCAGCCTCTTTCAAAGCAGATGTCAAACCTCAAAACGTCTCTGTTTTGCAGGTAAGCAAGCAGATACACAAAGATTTACATGGAAAACAAACAGAAAGAGCTTGCTGCCAGTTTGCCCGCACTCAAAGCTCACAGCCGGCTCAGCCCTCCGGTTGCAGCCCCTCTCTTGGGTATTCTGCACATAGTCAAATTAGAAATAGCCCAAATGACTTCTTCAGGTGGGAAAAGACACAAAAAGAGAAAGGTTAATGTTTCTGTGTCAGCCACTTACAGATAGGCTGCACTGAAGGCTCTGCAAATGGATGACTAGGACATCGGGTCACTGACGATGGGGGTGGGAGAGCAGATCTTGTTACCCACCAAAGGTTCAGGCATCAGCTTGAAAAACAAACAGCCCTGTGCGATTTCTGGTTCTTGGCCCCATCAGAGGCAAAGATGAGCACAGTCCCAGGCAACCCTGAACAACTGAAGGATTTACGGTGGGCCACCACTCTGCAGAGGGCAAGGCAAAAGCCCCGCAGCTTGGGACGTGAAAGAGGGCAGAGGGAAGGTGTGCACGTCCCACAGAAAGCCTTTCTATATCAGAGAGGGTTTTTCCAAGGATTTTGGTGGCTGAAGCAGTTGTCAGCCCCTCTTGCAACCGGCGATGGAGCTGGAAGAGCCGGAGGGTCTGCACAACCCTGTTAGCTGGAGAGTTTGCCTGGTGAAGGTGCCAGGCTGGGGTGTTAATTCAGCATCTCTTTGCAGAGTTGCAGAACAAAGAAAGAAAAATATGACCAATCTCAGCCACTGTCAAGAAAATGCTTCTATTTAACCTAAACAAAGGGATTTTTGCCTCTCTTGGGCTTCCTTGGCTTTACAATTCAAGACACTTTATCCTGATAAGGCATTACTTGGGGATCAGGCTAATCCTACGCTAACGTAAGGATCAGCTACAAACCTCTCAGCCAGCAGTGCTTGTTGCAAAGGCATGTTTTCCTCTCTGCTTGTTTTCTGAGACAAAAAAAAGAAAAAGCTTCAAAACCTCAACCTGCAACCTGGAGGGTCACTACAGAGACTCCCGCTGTTGATACCGGATGGCTACGGGATACGTTATGGCAGCCTGCTGATCGTGGTGGCGAGGGCAAAAAGCATGATATCCACAGGTCTCCGTACATGCTACATCTGGTAACCAAGAGCTGGGGAGCAAGGATCTAAACCAGGGCACCTTCACAGCACCATGGACCATCCATCAGCCCCGAAGCCAAGGGGAACGCGTCTTCCCTGCTCTGGGAGCTCATTCCATCCCTGGGGCCAAGCCCTGCCGTCCTCCTCCACTCTCCCTTAGCTCCTGGCTCCTGCTGTGTGCAGGATCAGCTCCCTCCTCTGCAGCCTCAGAGGGCACGTTCGGAGCAATGTGGATGGTGGCCACGGGCACAGCAGGAGAGGACCAGGCGGGAGTGGGGCCAGCATGTGGGTCTAGCAAGAGCATTGCTCTAAGCCCAGAAAGCATCTTCACAGGGAAGGCAGCCAGCCCAAAATTTGGAAAAGAAAAGCCGAGAGGGAGCACCACAGCAAGGAGGACTCCATGCAAAGGGGAGCAGAGCAAAGCTAGGCAAGCGCAGAGTCACGTCAAGGCACCACGGACAGGCAGAAGCTGATGGCGTGGTACGATGTGACAGCCGCAGCGCTGAGCAGAGCAGCTGACAAGAGATTTATTCAGTGCATGAAACGATGGCAAGGAGGACGCCAGCCACGGGAGCAAAGTGAGGGCCACGCTGCCCCCAGCACACCTCCGACACCTTCACGCCTGGCCTGAGGTCCCTGGCTCCCTCAATGCTCATCCACCGGCATTCAAGCACTGGCGAGCAGAGGGGACTCGGATGCGTGCAGCATGCTGTTACAGCTCTGGTTTTATTTTTACTTTAATCTCACTTCAGTGCCCCATTGGCAGAGCTGCAAAACAGCACAAGATGTTCCATCTCATTAAGCCAGGAGGACAGTGACAACGTTCCCGTCTGCTCTAATCCACAGGAGCACACAAATTGGCTGGGATGGGCTTTGGGATGAGGCCCAGCACCGATCAATCTCTTCCCCCTCGGCGAGGAAAGCACTGCATGCTCCCAGCCCGCGTTGGGATGCTCCCGGGGAGGCCAAATCTCTCCAACCCCCCAGGACCGTGCTGCAACCCTGAGGGGACCATGTGGGCTCCGGAGATGGTGCATCACCACGGTGCTTTGGTCTACGGGAGGGTGTCTTGCCTTTGGAGTATCCCCCAAAGAAGTGCCTAGTGCTGCACTTCCCAGGGACCTCTTCTCCTTGGCAGGGATGAGAGGAAGGTTTGCTCAGCAGGAGCGAGGTGCTGGCATCCAGGCAGCCTGGCCCCACCAAAACAAGCGGTGGTAGACGTGAGATGGTCCTGAGGCAGCACCTGGATGCGGCTCTGTGCTTCCAGTTCCTAACCAGCCCTGATACCAAAGACCTGGACGAGGATAGTGTACGAAACACATAACTAACTTTAAAAAGGAGAGATTTACTGAAGAGAGACTTCTACTTGGAAAGCAGAAGGCTCAGTCATTAACAGAGACAGCTCCGGACAGCCCAGGCTCGCCGCTCAGGTACACGCTGACCATGCTGTACGTGCCAGTTCAATCAAAGGGGAGGGAACCCCAAACTACGCAGGAGCTGGGAAACTACGAGATTGAACTCACCCGGGAAGCTGCTTCCCTGGTCTGCAATCTGGTTTCGCCCACTTTCCCTGGTCTGAATTCACCGTCTGCCGCTGCCCACGGCATTGAGCGCTGTTCCTCTGCTCTCGTGCTCCCCAATAACTATTCTCCGAGAAGCACCGGCTCCAGCCCTGCCGTGCAGAGAGCGCCCGCTTCCACGCTCACACAGCGGGGTTCGTCCCCCGGCGCCTCCGGCCGCAAATGCCGCGCGAGCCTTAAGTTCAAAGGATCAACTGGGAAGCGGAACGGCTGATTCCATCCCGTCAAACTTCTCCCTCGTCACCCACCGCCCGAGTCCGCGAGAGCGTGGCGAGCTGAAAGAACGGGATGAAATTAAGCAGGCTGCGATTTTAAATCCTATTCAGGGCAGCTTATGCAGCCAGGCAGGGGTCGCAGCCCTCCGCCGCCCGCTGCCTCCATCAGCAACCAGAAAAACCCTTCTGCAAACCCGGGGTCCGGGGCTCGCCGAGATCCTGCCCTCGCCAGCTCCGTTTTCCAAGAGCTTCGCAGCTCTCACAAAACGAGCTTTGCAGCCAGCCACTGCGGGAAGCCGCTCGTAATCCTCAGGAGAAAGCCTGTTCACAAAACCCACTGAAAATAAAAGCCCCTCAGATTCCCTAGAAATCCAAATGTGTAAATCGCAAGCATCACTCACGGGGCCTTGATAAATTACAGCAGCAAGTAAATTAACCCCAGTTATTACGTTACTCTCATATGCCATAAAGAGCAAGAAAATGAGCATAGGCTGTGGATAGAGGGCAATATCCTACAGGAACATTAAAAAGAAAAACCAAACCACTACACAAAATGCACATTTCTCTCCAAAGCAGTCTGTAATCACGTAGACAGGATTTCAGGAACAAAGAAAATGACGTCGCAGCGTCCCGGAGCTCGTGCTTTGTCCTGGCAGGGCAAGGAGGGATCGCTGCTGCAACATCTCTCTTTTGCAGGCAGCAATGCCGCTCAGTCTCGTGGCAGAGCCACACCGGGAGGCTACAGGCAGCCCGCTCTCGTGGAACAGCATTAGAGGTGTTAGGGTTTGGGTTTTCTTTTTTTCCCCCCCCTTTCTCTTGACATACGAGCGGGTTAGCACAGCGGTGACAGGGGAACGCAGACCCACCCGTTATCAGGTAGTTTATCCCGTGCTTCCTGCTCTCCCAGACGATGCGCTCGGCAGGGTGCAGGCAGCACAGCCCGCCCGTCACCCACCCATGGGTGTCTTTGCCTAAAAAACACCCTTGTAGAAGACTCCTCTGGGGATGTAGCACGGCCCTCCCAGGCAGGCAGGGGAGGAGGAGGAGGATCCGCGGTGATGGAAAAACAAGGTGCAACCCGCAGATCCCACAGTCTGAGCGGAGGCAAAATCTCGGGCTTGGAGGGAGGGCAAAGATTAGGGGAAAAGCAGGGTTTGTAAATAACTTCTACCTACAGCAGAAACAGCGCAGCTCTGCCTGTCGGGGCCATCGGATTTCTGGGGCAGATAAGGAGCGCACGGCTCTGCAGAGGCTTGCGTCTGCCGAGCTTTGAAAGAAATGGAAAGAATTATGGATTTAACAGCAGTAGAGGGCTTGCTTTGTGAGCGAAGGCGAGAGTCTGCGATGCTGAGAATACCCTTTGCACGAGCCAACGCACACGCGATGCAACACGGGACCGTGGGCGCCGAGAGGGACGGCGGGGCAGAGACACGCTGGCAGGGTTCATTGCAAAAGCATCCTCTGATGAAACAACGCAAACGCTGCTGGGCTCCTAAACGGCTGCCCAGGTCCTTCTCCTCGGGGATACCGGGTGTCGCAACAGCTACGTGCCCCTTAGTGCTTTGCACCCGCTGACCCACGCTCCCCCTGCGAGCCGGGACCGTGCGTCCCGCGCCAGCACCTCGAGCCTGGCGGCAGCATTAACGGAGCCGGGAGTGACATTATCTCCTCCTGCGAGGATTTATGAGGCTAATTCTCCTGGGTCAGCAAATGAACACGCTTCCTTTAGGAAGGTACTACGGATGCCAACGTGTCATCCATTATTCATCCTGCTCTTTGAAGAACTGTTAAGTTCTTAGTGGGAAATTAATCTTGCTATAATGAGGTTTGTATTTATATGAGAGTTTAAGCATGTCCCTGTCACCACTGTTCAAACTCTAAGGTTTTTTTCCCCTCCCAAGATCGAAGTCCAGTTCCCTCTAGGTAACTTCATTTTGCCATTACTGCACAAGAAAGCGCAGAGATTACCAGATTCCAGTGATTTTCACGCTTCGAGATATCCACCATTATAAGACTAGCAAGCAGCAGGTTAAAGCCATTTTAGAAAGACCTATTTTTTTTGTCTTTTTTAACTTAACCAAGCCAGAAAGCGGTGGATCTCGCTTTGCATTTGAAACACAAATCCTACCGCTGCTGCGGAGGTGGCCTTGCTTAGCCACCATCCGCGCACACGCACGGCAGTATGTCCCACCAGCTCCAGTCCCGGTAAGCGGCGTTTCCCCCAAAGCCCCGGCTGCCCCCGCTGGCACAGCACCAGGGATCCTGGCACGGCGGTTTGAGCGCTCCTACTCTCGACCTGCTGCTCGATGCGGGCGACCCAGCCACTCTCCGCGTTGCGTTTCTCTTCCAGGTCCATCCACAACCAGAGGCTCTTCCGAGCGAGAGCGCCCGGATCTCTGCCAGCGCGACTTCCCCATCAAAAGCTGCTTGGCCGGATTTCCACCTCCCCGTGCGGCGCAGGAGCGCTGGGACACGGTTCGCCTCCCGCTTCAGCCCGGGCGGCTGCTCCTCGGGGTGCCAGCAGCACGCTCCCCAGGACATCCAGCAAACGGCACAAGAGCGCGGTGATGCTAACCCCCCGTGACAGCCCCCAGCCCCCAGTCCCTCAAAGGCAGCAAGAAGAAAAGCACCTTTTCCAGGTCCGCGTGAACGGCCCCACCAGCGCGCGTAAGGTTTCCCATCCCCATGCTAGAAACCACGCCGCTGCCCACGCAGGCAGGCAGAACACACCGACATCTTCTGGCTAAACGCTGACGGCACCCGTCACAGCTGCCACGCTACTTCGCGCGAGCAGAGCGAGCTGCAGCTCACTATCAAAGACTGCTGCTTTGTTTGGCTTCCATTCAGCTCCCCCAGGTGGGACGCAGCGCCCCGCGCTCAGGTAGGTCGGTCACGGGGGGAGATAAACGTGCAGAAGTCCTCATCCTCTAAACGCGGAGGTGAAGAGGACGCGGGGAGCAGCGACAGATTGTGGTGTGGACGGAGCAAAGGCGCGGGAGTCCCTCGAGCGTTACGTTGTCATGAATTATCAGTAAGCGGTGACAGCAGGCTTGACCTGAAGGCAGCCCTTCAGCCACACGTACGGGCTGCCCGCGGAGACCCCACCGCCAACAGGAGCAGTGACAAAGTCACGTTGGCCAAGCAGGATTTCAACATGGTTTATGCCTTCTCTGCAGCCCCGCAGAAGCAGCCAACTAACGAGGCCAGATCACTCCTAATTATTACCCTAACCAAAAATCCTGTCAGCAGAACACAAAGACAAAACTTAAATGATTAATTTGCGGTTTATAATGGCATGTATTATTATTTGCAGTATGAATTATTCACTCGTCCCCTCCCCTTCCCAATGAACAAGAGCTTTTGTTGGAGGGACGTATGGTGGGACGGGCAAGTGGCCCGGTCCCCTTTTCCCTGCGGATTCGCACGCCGCAGCCCACGCAGCGCTTGCATCCTGACCCTGCCAACAGGCAATGACAGGACAGAGAAAACAAAACCCAAGGCACCAGCTGGATTAATCTGCTCAGACAAAGCAGTCCTGGGCAATCATTATTCTCACGACTATTTGCAACCACGGGCAGATGCAGGCAGCGAGCAGGCATTGCCGCAAAGCCCCACGGATCCTGCTCAGCAGAGCCCCACCGCGCCACCCCTCCGAAATGCTGGCCGTGGGAAAAGCAATAGGAGAAACAAACCCGTTTCGGTGCTATCTCACACGGTAACGGCTCAGAGGGAGCAAACAAATGAAACGCGTGAGTGTGGCTGGGCACGTCGTGCAGAGAGCTGCCAGCTCCTGCACGGCTGGCACCGATGGCAAGCCCTGCACTGCCCGCTCGAGGAATCCCATGTTCGTGGAGGGAAAAAAAAAATAAAGTATATATATATGGGGGCAAAACCCAATAAAGGTTTGTGGGGATGGCGGCAGTAGGAAAGCACAGCAAAGCCAGGCAGTTTGAAAATGGAGAAAATTGAGATAAATTGCCTTTCTGGGTAGAGAATTGCAGGCAAGCCACCACAGCCCTGCTTCAGCGTCGCGCGTTAGCTCAGCTCCTCTCTCCGGCTCCAGGGACAGCTCTATAAATGACTCAGGAGTTTACCCATTAGAGGCATTAATAAAGCACCGATTCAGCAGCGGCTGAGGCCCGTGACGTGCATACGCTAAGCTGAAAGAAGGTGAAACATCTCAAAAGCTTCTGACGTGCCCAGACAGCTCAACTCTGCCGCTTTGATTTCGAAAGATAAAAAACTAATGGTGCAGCTTCGCCTCCAAGTTTTCTAGGGATTCGTGGATGGGTCCCATCAAGGTTATGCAAGAGGCGATGAAAAACAGCAGACGGTGACAGGGTTGAGCCAACCATCACCTGGAAAAGCAAACAGCCGAAATGCCCAGCTCACCGGTGCTCAACAGCAGAACGGACGCAAAGCAAGCCAAACCATACCGCTGTGTGCGACGCCACGGAGTTAAAAGGCCACGAAAAGGGGATTTTCAGCCCCCATGGGCTACCAAATGCCTCACCCTGGCGGGGACCCAGGCAATTTCACGGGAGCTTTGCCTGAAAAAAGCCTGGCTGCACACCAGCGAGCCCACCTGCGTGCAGCCAGCCGAGCCGAAAGCGTTTGCTTGGGTTTGAAAGAAGGAGGGGAGCAGCGAGCCCGAGCGGCTCGGAGCAAACCTGGTGGGATGTGACGCAGGGTGACTCTGGGCGACTCATGGCAACAGGTACAGGGAAAAAACAGCCCAAGAGAAGCCCGTGGCCCTGCTTGGGGGTTTGAGCCCATTAAAGAAGGTGGAATTTGGGTAGCATGAGGCAATTCCCCTAATGCCACCTCCTGGTTTACCCCGCAGGAGCCAGACCAGCCACATCCCACCCTCTTCCACCTTTCTCCCCCTTTCACCAAAGCACAACCAGGTGGAGAAAATCATCATTTCAATCCATCGCGGTGCAACGGCTAACCGGGAGCTGAGGAGGCAGCATACGGCCACTGCTTACACCGGAGGCACCTGATTTTAAAGAATTAAAGTAACTGCCCAACATCCCGAAGCTCCTTCATCGTGGAAATGCTTCTCTGGAAGAAGAAAACTCTCTCCCGAATTAACAAACCAGAACTACCCCGAAAGCAGGGACTGACCCGTGCTGGAAACGGGCTCTCTCCAACCCCGCACAACCTGAATCCATCATAGATATTTAATATTTCATTTCTAGCACGTAAATGATTTCTCAGGCCACTGCTCACCGATGTTTAATGCAACAGACCTGCGAGATCTGATGGGGATAAGGAAGAAAAGGCGCTTCCAGATGCATATTTCAGCGGACTTTCATTCCAGCTGGTGAAAATACTGTATTTCATTGGCTTTTGTCACCTGTGTGGCCGTTATCGCTTACAAAACACCGATCGCCGACTCGAAACGATGCCGCAGAGATAAATGTACATTATCAGTTCTCTGCGGGCTTTCCAGGTGTCTGCCTACAAATTAGTTTTTGAAATACGAGCTGCTGGCAGTGGGGCATTAGAGACCCCGCGACTCTCGCCCCCCTGCCCACCCTCTTCCCCCCTTTCACCGTGCCGGGCTGTGCCACCTCCTGGGCTGCAGAGGAAAACTTCCCAACTGTGCCCACGTAATACATGAAATTACATTCACATCGGGCTGCTCTTCACGCACCGTTTCCCAAGGCACCCCGGAGCCGAAGCCTCAGCCTCCGTCTGCCCAAGAGGAGCAAAGGGAAGCTCCTGAGGGAGCCGAGCCGGTGGCGACGGAGCCGAAAGCAGCGCCCCGAGCCTGGGGCCAAGACCCTTGCCATCCCCGGCAGTGGCACAGCCCTGCTCTGCAGAGGGGCACCCACACCTCGGGTGCACGCAGAGGACAGGGAAACAGCGATGCACGGCGTGCGCAGGCCCAGGAGAGCCCTGTTGCGCCCACGGGAGGATTTCTTTTTAGCCTCCATCTTTACAGGGCCAGTTTTTTGCTGGTGGCATCTTGCCTTGAGCGGAGGAGCCAGGCAGAGCCGTCCCGCAGCTGCCGAGAGCATCGCTCGCATCCTTCGCCCGGCGCCGGCACCGTGCCCGGCCACCTCCCCACGCTTCCCACCCCCTCGCGCAGAAGCGGAACGACTTTGAGCAAGTCGCTTCAATCCATCGAGGTGCTTGATAGATGAAAATGTCAAAATATGTGCCGATGAGGCGACAGTGAATGGGAGGTTTAATGAAAGGTTAGAGCAACCTTTCCCAGAGCGAGCGCGCGCGTGCGGCCGTGCTCCTCCCGATCCCACATGAGTCGCTGCCGTGCGAAACGCTCCGGTTAGGATTGAACGGCCAGCTCTGCCTTCGCGGGCTGCCTCCAGTCTGACCTTTCTCCTCTCCCTCCGGCCGCTCGCAGGGCCATCACGTCGCAGCACCGCTGCAAGCAACCACCGCTCGACCCCCGACGCGTTCGCGCCCAAAGGGTCCCTCTGGAAATCGAATCGGAGACGCGATGGGCAGCAGCCTCGGAAAGCCACATCCCAGGCTGCTTTTTCTCCCCGGAGCAGGAAACGCTGTGAAAAATTCATGACTGTTCAAACACGCATCTTTCCATCCTTCCGAGTGGCGAGCGCAGGCTGAGCCGGTCCCAGGGCCAGCGCCCTTCTCTGCTCCCCTGGACCCTCTGCAGCACTTGAACTCCATCGAATTGCTGCACAACGTGCTCACCGCACACGCGGACACCTTCCCTTACCCGCGTCTTCCTCTTCCGCCTCTTCTCTGAAATGCAAGCTGCAGAGAAATCTTCTCCTCCTTTTTCTTACGAAAAATAATGCCTTTCAGGAGAAACCAAAGGTGCTCCAGGAGTGCCCAGGCATAACCACTGAGAGCAACGCAAGGAGCAGAAGTGGCGGTGGAAGGAGGCCTGCTGTCGTTTCAGACAGAGGCATCACACAGACAAGACACAGATTAATCGGCACAGCTAAACGGCTCCTGTTCGCACGCTCTGCCGAACCCCAGTGGGTACCAAACGCATATTAAAGTCAACAGTTGTAAAAGTCGCAGTTTCAATAGACCAACAAAAAACCCCCATCATTCAAAATGAACGCTACCAACCTTTAATGACCTTCTGAGAACACTCGTATAAATAATCACACTTTTCTTTCTCATTGAGATACAATATCCCACTCACTGGCCCAGCCTTCTCTCGGGAGGCTGAGTGCATGGTAGTGTCTGTCCCAGGAGAGTGAATTCAATCAATTTTTTGCTAATGACAAAGTAACCAGCCTGGAAATCACCCCCTCCCAAGGAACACCAATTAATAGCACAGTGAGCAACCTCTGTGCTGCTGCAGCCTTCCACAAACCCCTCTCTCCATACCCTCCTCCTCGGCAACAGGCAATCTCTTTGCATCCTCAAATTCACCATCATCTGAGGACCAGCTCCACCACAGAACACACCAGCTCTGGTTTGGGTCTGACAGACAGCCTCTGGCTGAACCTTGCTGCCTTGCTTTAAGGTTTAAAAAGCTGTGGCCTCCAGCATCGCGCCTCGCGCCCGCCGGCGGAGCACGTCAAACCTGGACTCAACCTCTGCGACGCAGCGGTAGGACAACACCACTGCAGGGTCCTCACCTGGGAGACGTCCAACCACCCCACGGTTTCGGTCCAACCATCCCACGGTTTCGGTCCAACCACCCCATGGTTTGGGTCCAAACCTCACCGTGAAGCTCCCTCCTCACCGCTAGGAAGATATCCTTTTGTTTTGGAGACGTCTCCACCGGCTGACAACCAAGAAGCACATTGTACACCTACCTCGCACGCCTACCTCGCACACCTACAGCCCTCAGTGCCCCAGGAGCTGGTTTTGGCAGACATGCAGGCCAGCCGAGGAGCGACGGATGGGACTCGGTCACTGTCCACCACCGGAGATGGCCGCAACAGGGGACTGGGCCAAGGGGTGACAACGCTGGGGTCCCCACCAGCTTCCTCCACCCGCCGCCGTCCGAATCCCAGCTGGCCGGTGCAGGGTGACGGCAGCTCAGGGATTCAGCTCCCATTTGCGGCGCGAGCTGCCCGCACAAAAACACCCATCAGCCAACAACCAGAACCAAAACCCGCCGTCTGCTCCTTTCCCCCAGACAGTCATAAAACGAGAGACGCAAAAAAGGACATTAAAACTGGTTAAAGCTGTAAGAAGCCATAAGGAAAAGCAAGTGTCCGGGCAGCTCCCATACTAGGAGGGCAGTTCTCACTCCCGGGGCTGTCGCCAGCCAAATCCCACCGTGCAGAGAGCAGCAGGCAGGTCTCACGCGATCTGGCCCAAGGGCACCCAGCTGAACCGTTCTCCTTCCCAGGCAAAGCTGCAAACAAGCGTGTTTCAAATCAATTTGACATTTACCATCCTTCGGTGCAGACTTCCCTTCTACCCCCGTTTCCTCGGGATAAAACACAGCGGCGGCAGCACTTGCTGCCAGACTCCGCACCTTCCTTAGGGACGGAGCGGTGCCGCAGAGCTGCCACGGGGGCAGGCAGGAGGTGCCTGGCCTAAATCGATCACCACGGTGAGGAACTGCCACCGTTAAGTAAAGGACTCGGCCGTGCCTTGATGCGAGGACGCCCAGAGACATTGACGCCAGCCCGGTGACGGGGGGGACACAAGGAGGGTGCAAGCACTGTAAATCCTGCACCCTCTTCTCCGCACCGGCCCCGGGCTATACCTTCCCCCAGGCATCGTCTCGTCCCTACTCCAAGTGTTGGCCAGAACCCAACCTACAAGTTTTGGGGCTAAATCTCTCCCTCCTGAGCAAGCAGAGACGGAGGGTCCCCAAAAACACTGCTGCGTGCCAAAGCACGGTGCCAGTGCCAAACCGTAGTGCGGCCGGGGGCCTCTTGCTGCCACCTCCAAGTGCAGTCCCCCAGGGGGATGAACTTGGACACTGTCACCTGGGGGTGCAGGGACCTTCCCCCTGACCCAGCGCAGCTTCCCAGGAGACTCAGTCATCCTTCCCATAGGCGTCACCATCTAAAAGTTTCTCCATTTAAAATCTTTTCCCTCCTGCCTACAGCGATACCCCACTATCCCTCCCTCCTCCCCGCAGCACCTTCGCCGCCAAGGGTAAATTAGTTCCATATTTAGCTCACGCACCCTGTCCCGCTCCTTGCTTTGTTCCTTCTCATTTAAAAAAAAAGAAAAAAAAAATACATTCCAGCTTGTTAACGGGTTTCTGGCAATAGGAACTGGAGAGAAAGCCTCAGGTGGAGCCACATGAGACGTGGGGGGCGAGCAGGGGACATCAGTGCCGCCTCGCACCATGACCCGGCAGCTCCGTGCACGCCGCGGCGCCGCTGCCGCATCCCATCTGCTCCCTCCCAGACACCTCCGCTTAACAGTGACGCTTGAGGCAGAAACATCGCAGAAATCGAATCGGGGAGCAAACGCAGAGTGATAGGACTGAATATGGAAAAGCAAGACATTTTCTTGCAGGAAGGAAAGGGCTGGAGCAAAGCGGATGACTCCGGCTCTGCACGCAGCTCCTGCGGTTGGGCTCGCGGCATGTGCCAGGGTCTGGGGCCACCCCACTCTGCCCACCACATCGAAAAGAAAAAGGAAAATTCATGTTTCCTTGGCAACGTTAGGGTGGCTGGAAGCATCACCCCGTGCCTGCCAGCAACCGGCCCCGGCATCAGCCCCGCTGTCTCCCCCAGGAAAAAGCGGCAGCAGAGGAGGGTGTGCTGGTGGGGAAGCTCCTCGGGGTGACGGAGGGATGAGGCATCGCGGTCCCCGCAGCGAGCGGGATCCCAGCCAGGTGCCTGCCATCAGCCGAGCGTTTTTTGGGGGTTTTTTTGTGGAAGAGAAACCTGCGTTTCCCAACTGCCGGAGGGAAAGGGAGGCACGGCATCGCCACAACCCAACAGAGGAAATATCTGCAACTCCTTCCTTATCCTGCCACGTACGGCCACCCACCGGGAAGTGACTCGGGCTCCGGTTAAGTCGCCGAGGGTCCCGGGCAGGCGCAGACCCCCGCGACACCCCTGTGAGCACCATGGCTCCAGGGAGAGCCCCGGGGCCAAGAAGATGGCTGCAGAACATGGCCTTGGTCCTGTCCTCCATGGCTTTGGTCCTGTCCTCCACGGCCTTGGAGCAGGCACGGAGGTGTTGTAGAGCGGCGTGAGCGTTAGGGGCTCCTGCAGCATCTCCACGCCGGAGAACCCCTCCGATCCCCCGCACCAGGAACATCCCTGCCTGCACAGCACCACGGCTCGGTCAGAGCAGGACAGACCCCACCAGGAGCCGAGCCCCTGGGAGGACCCTGCGGCTGTGGGGGCCGGCGACGGACCCACAAGCTCCATCCTACCGGGCTCTCCTCCTCCCTTCTAAATGAGCGCAAAGAGAAAGGCGGTTCAACTCGCACCTCGTTAATTGTTATTTGTGATACACCAGTAACATTTTAATTAATGTGAAGCCTTCAGCGTAACAGCCACCCAAGGTACAAAGATAAACCAGAATAAACAGGGCTTGATTAAATACATAATTAATGTTCCACTAAACCCGGCATATATGAATATTAATTAGCAGGAATAGTCTGCGGTTTGGCATCTCCTGTCATTATCAATTTATTCTTTACATTGCCAGCCCCAGTTTTGGAACAAATTAACAAACCTTTTGCTTGCCCACTAAATACAAACTGAATGAGAGAGGCTGGTCTTTACATTCAATTATCTCATCTCCACATTAACTGGCTTCTAGCACATTTGCCTGAAACCAAAGATGGATGCGTTGCCAAAACCGAAACATGTTTATCACTAAATGGGGCTCAAAGTAAACAAAACCCTTCTCTGCTGGCAATAATAAGAGCGAGCCCATTCCCCACGAGCGGCGGAGCAGAACAGGGCCAGACGCGGTCCTTGCGAGGGTTTTAACCCCCGGACGGAGGAACTTGGTAGAGTTGGGGCTCAGCTGTAGAACACCGCAGGTTCGAGAGGAGCAAAACCACCTCCAGCCCGCCAGAGGCACTTGGCCAGACCAAAGGCCCAGCCAGGTGAGCAGGGACAAGGAGCAGTCCCCTCCCGGCTGCATCCTCCTTGCTGCAGCATCCCCCCCGCCGAGGGATGTGAAGTTTTACGAAGCGTCATTTAGACGAGGGTAGGACAGAAAACCCTTGGGAACCCCCCGGACGGCCTCCGACGACAGGCCCCCTTGCAAGCGCGTTGGGCTCGCAGGGGAGCAGAGCACGCAGCCGACGTTGGTGACGGACCTGCGTGCTGCTGCCGAAGCGAGCGCCGAGCGATTTTGCAAGCCCAGGGGCCGGCAGAGCCAGCAGCCCGCGTCTGGCGGCCGTGCCGAGGTGCCGAGCATCCCCGACTTCTCGGCTCGGCACCTCCCGCCCGCTCCCCCGGCACAGGCGCTGCCGCTCCACGCGCTCACCGAGGTGTCATTACGCTGCGGGAGTCTGCGCTAATTATAGTGTCAGCCTTTCCGCTCGCAAGGATGATAATTGAGGTAGAGCATTACAGTGTTTCCAAACCCTGCGCCGCAGGCAGGGGCCGCAGCGGATCGGGGAAGCGCCACCAGCGCTGCCGAGACTTTGCTGGGAGAGCAAAAGGACTTTGGTGAAAGCCAGGCTGAGCCCCGTCCCGCTGCTCACCGAGGGGCTGGACCAGCATCTGCTTCACGCAAGAAAGACCGGAGACCCTGGTAACGAGCAGTGCAGGCCACAAGCTCCCGTTTTAATCGCCATCTGAATTATTTATTAGAGAAAAATCAGTGCTGGCATCCTGTGACCTGCAGGCAGGGCTCTGGGAAGCACGCTGGCAGACGCGGGCTCAAGTCCAACTTCTGCGACTTGAAACCTCTGGATGACTTTGGGCAAATCCCCGTTGAAAGGAGGACGTTGGTCCAGGGCTTTGCCATCGGTGGGTGAGCGGCCCCACCAAACACAAACAGCCCCTGTCACCCACCCAGGCCCACAACAGCACCGTGGGGCTGCTGGAAAGGCCCACGCCAGCTGGAAAAGAGCAGGAGGGGTCTTTGGGGACAGGGCTCGGCAGGGACAGACATCCCCACCGCGACCCGGGGACCCCCGCTGAGCCGAGCCGAGCCTGCGGGCAGGGGCTGAGCAGCAGAACCATCCGCACGCCACCGCTCTCACACACCTCTCGGGATATTAAGCTTTAATATTGTGACCTTTCAGATGCAAGAGAGAATTTCTGAGCCTCTGTAACCGTCCAAAGGGGGCTTTGTGCTTTTGCGGAAGCAATGAAAGGTTAGACCGGCGTCCCTGCGGCAGCCAGGGCCGTGTTGCCATTAATCTACTGCCACAGGTGACACTTTGTTCACCCGCCTACAAAACTTTTTTTTTTTTTGCCAGTGACAAAGACAGGAATCTCCAGCTGACACAGCCTGAGGCGGCGAGATGCACACGCCGCCTGGCTCTTCACCCCAGCTCCCTGACACTTCGTTTGAAGGATGAAATCCAATTACAGTTCGCTCGATGCAAACTCTTCCCTTTTTTTTGCACGTCTGGCTAAATTTAAAGTGCCCTACTTGCCTTGTCTGCCAAGCATCTGCCTCCCCCTGCAATGCACGGAGCTGAACTAAGGCATCTGAGTTATCTACCCATAATTAAAAGAAAAAAAAATTTGGCGGGGATAAAAAGAGGAAAATCCACGGGAGCAGCAACACCCAAGGGCGCTGGGAACCGATGACCAGCTGGAAGGAAGCAATTACTGCCCAGAGAAAAGCAAGCAGCAGCAAGGCTGGAAAGGACAGCATCTCACAAGTACTCGGGGAGAAGAACACCCACGCGCAGCCCGGCCCCAACACCAAGACAGCCCACTGCGTGGTTTGCTTTGATTTTTTTCCCTTCCACTCAATCCTGGGGTGCCCTTGCAGAGGGAGACACACAGGATCCGTGATTACAGACCCGTAACAGAGCCTCCTCACCCGGGAAGCCCATCCAGTGATGGAATTTAAGATGGATGCCCCGGCATCGGACAAGAGGCGCTCTCGAAATCCTGAAAGGCACACGTGAGGACACGAGGCAGCTCCCTCTCCCCGGCTCCGATGGTTAAAGCAAGCCCCGAGCTGCAGCAGCTCTCACGGCTGACAACAGCCACCTCCTTGCCAACAGGCCACCCATTCGTGCCAGCTCGGAAACCACGGCTCTTCTAAAGGCACTCGTCATTCTTTTTCCTGAGTTTACAGATCCAAATTATGCAGAAAAGCCTTTTCCTATTCCCCCTGCACGCCCCCATCCAGGCTACAACCCGAGACAGGCAGAGACTGAGCTGGGAAGGGAGAAAGGAAAGGGGAGGGGAAGGAGAAGAGGAGGAGGGAGGGGAGAGGAAACCAGGAAAGCAAGCATTTGAAAAGGTTACCTTATTTTACTTTCAACATCGCCAAGAACCGCAAAGCAGGTGAGTGTCCTCAGCTGTTACAAATTTACCTCATTTTTTTTCTAATGCCTCTTTTTTTGGAGGCTCACACACCTCTGGAAGCCCAGCCCCTGGGAGGATACAGCCCTCCAAGACTCAAGGCTCTGCAGTTTTCCATCCACTGGCAAACTTCATCCCTTGAATAAGAAAACCCCAATTGTCCGCGCTCCCGCAGAGAAGCGGCGCTTTAAAATGCATCTCTTGCTGGCACACAGAGCAGAAGAGAAATGAAGAGAGACCAGAATTTGTTGTCTTTCCAGTGTCATCTTTCGCAATATACTCTCAGATTTACCACATTCGCCCACGACAGGCTGGCGATAGCGAGCGGGGCTGCAGATGTTCAAGACGCAGCAGCCAGCCCGAGCCCGCGGGCTCCCCCCGTGCCCCCTCCTCGTGGGGGGGGTTCGCTGCCAAGACCAGGCAGCGTTCAGCCCTACCGCGAGAGCAAGACCCGACGCGACGGACCTTGCCAAAAGGCAAGCCGGGCACCCACCTGGTGAGCGCCATCTGCACCATCACAGGGTGGCCGCCCTGTAACGATCCTCCCGGGATGGCACCAACCCCGGGAAGAGGTTGCCTGCGAGCCGGGCTGGATGGCCAGACGGACAGGACTTACCTGGGATGTTGTGGATGGTTATAGCGAGGATCATCAGCATAATCCGCCTCCAGCTGCTGCTGCCGGCCGTCGGGGTGCTGTCCCTGGCCGCGGGGAACGCCGGAGGGCCGTCCGGCAGGCTGGCCCCCGCACCTTTCCTCCTCTGGTAGGGCTCCCCATTCTCACCTTTGTCTGGGGGTACAAGAAAACAGCCGGGTCAGCCCAGAGGGTGACAGACGGACAGCCGGGCATCTCCTGCCTCCCCTCCCAGAAGGAAAAAGCAGAGCAAAGGGAAAACACTGACCGAAGCAGGGCTGAAGGTGTGTGCATTGGCCTCCCCTTCCCCTTCGTTTCAGGTTAGGGTAGGGGGCTTTCCTCCATGCAGACCACAGAGCCCACGGGCCGGGGAGACCCTGAGGCAAAGCAGAAGGCCATCCTCTGCCCCCTCCTCCTCCTCCGGGGACCCGCTGCCGGCCCCGCACGGCTCTCCAGCATTACCCCGGGGCTCACGCCCGCTTGCAAACCCAAAGTCCCCATCTGGTGGGGACGAGCTCTGGGGCCAGAGGCTGATGATGAGGATGATGAGGACAGAGCTGCCGGGCAGCAGCCGCGGGGACCCGCCAGCGAGACCAGATCGTTCCCCCCTCCACCAACCCCAAACCTGGCAGGTCTGCGTTTCCATTGCCTTTGCTGATGAAGGAAAGCCCTGTAACGCTCCATTCTGATTGCACCCCTGTCACGAAATGGGGGCGCTGAGCCTTATTTAGTGACTACCTGTTCTGCTACCAAAAGATTTGCCGCTACCGCTTGCTAAGACGTCACCGGATAACCCCGGGCTCTCCCGGACCCCTGCTCCCAGCAGGACCATTACTATCGGCTCTATTTCAACCAGTTATCTAAAACCACACCACTAAAATTCAACCCCAAATTCGGGCTGTGAAGGGTGGAACGAGCACCAGGCAGCACCGTAATAAAGCCTCCGCACACCGAGCCCCTCACCATTCACCTTCAGGGTGAAAAGGTGAAGGGAAGCCAAGAAACGAGGAGCACAAATTCCTTAACCTCACACAGCAACAGCTACGGCTTCGTGTTAAGCTTTGACACTGAAACAATATCATTCTCTCACCCTGGATTTATATAATTCTCTCTCCCGTCCCTTGGCCCACCCAACCCCAGGATTTTTTTCATGGGACACAGTGTAAGGAGCCGTCTGACGCAGTTTTGACCGAACGCCGATTGCTTCCCCTGCCCTTTGGAGGCAGGACGATGCCCGGCCGTCACGCTGCGGGTTGCACAGCGTGCGTTTGCAGCGCCGGTTAAGAACCTCAGCGGGGGGG
>VZTL01063031.1:34298-70962 GCA_013400535.1 Scopus umbretta
CAGACCGGTGTGCGCCATCCCCGTCTCCCCAGCCTCTCGTTTTCCTTCATTTTTTGACCACGAGAAAACCCCAGAAGAGAAACCGCATCAAACCCAACAGCCCCAGCCCTCGGGAAGTGGAGCCAGACACACGTACGCTCCCAGCAGCACCCACGCATCGCTCCGCATTACAACAACAGCATGCTCTGCCTTCTGAGGACACCGCCGTTATCTTTCTTCATCTTCTTTTTCTTTTTTTTTTTTTTTTTTTTTAAAAAGGCTTTTTTCAAGGATTACTGGGTCTGAGGCCATCAGTCCAACTGCTCTCCCCAGCACCAGGTGCCCATCCCATAGCGCATACGCGCCGTCGAAGCTATTCCTCGCACAGGCTGGCAGCGAGCGATGGGAGCTCGTCCTCCTCCTAAACTTCTCTACGTCCTCGTTTTCCTCGTCCTCCTTGTGCCGCCGCAGCAGGAATTTCAGCGAGCACAGAGGGGCCTCGATGCTAAAAGAGCAGATGGGTGTTAGCGAGCATCTGCTCCCTGCCGCGGCACAGGCACGCTGCTCTTATCCGACACCTCCGTAAGAGGTTTTAATTACTCTAAGTAATTAAGCACGGCACCTCTTATGGGATAACTGCTATCCCCTTCGCAGACAGGTACGGGGAGAGGCAGCGAGCGCCGCAGGCTCCGAGCCAGGCGGCGGGGAGCAGGCGGCAGTCCCAGGTCGCACGCCTCTGCTCCGATCAGGTCTGACAGCCCGGATCACAGAGGAGCTGGAAATAAAACTGCCAAGGGAAAAGCTTTTCTTCTAAGGAATGAGTCCCCAAAGCAGGGAAAATCCAGCTCTTGGAAAGCCTGCACGCAGAGAACAAAGTTGCTGAACGAGAAGCTCCTCACAATTGTTTAAATACGGTCAAATTAAGGGTGTTATTAAAATTAAAAAATATATATATAGCCTTTATTTACTGCTAGCAAAAGCTCAGTCTGCTCAAGCAGAGAGCGCAGGCTGCCCAGGCTCTGGGTGCCTAAGAGCCCGGTGCCATCAACCCTGCCAGCATGCCGGGTGTTGTGGCAGGGACGGGAGCGGGACACCCGGGACACCCGTTTGCACACTGCGGTGACTGCAACCCCAGCCTGCTGGTATGATCTCACCCCTCCCTGTACATAACAAATTCATTTTCCAGTGTTTCTGGCAGATAAAATAGGTGCCTGCATCTGCCCAGGCTTTCAGCAAGGAAGATAAATAGAGTGTCATGACTCACTGTCTATTAGGCACCTTCATTTACCCAAGCGTGCACAGGAGCTTTCATAAAAGGTTGTTTAATTCAGCACGACTGACTACCACTTGCTCTCAGACACACGATTATTGCTGGGATTCATCCAAAGCTGGGAGTCAGGAGGACGCTGGAGCGCGCCAGCCCGCCCTGCGCCGGCACCAGCCCCACCGCGTCCCTCCTCCACCCTAGTTCCAAAGAGAGCGTCAGCTAGCGAGCAACGGGGAGCCCGGTGCCCAAACCCCAGCCCAAACGTCACGCCGGTAACAACCCGGCCTGGAAAGGGACCCAGCCCGCTTTCAGCGCTCCCCCGGGACCCAGAGATCCTCCTTCTTGCAACGCTCCCAAGCGATTGCTCCGGACCTGGTGCTGCACCACGTCGTCTGCTAGTGCTCCGGAGCGTCCTTGCTGGTGCTGCACCACGTCGTCTCCCTTCCCAGCCTCCCTCCCCTTCGCAAGCACCACCTTTGTCCCGCCAAACCTTGATCCTAACGCACAAACTTCTCCCCTGCTGCTCCAGCGATCCATCGTCGAGCCTCGCATGGAATTACTGCTCCAGCCCTCTGCGTGCCATCGTTTACCCACAGCCGCCTGAGAAATCACGTCCAGGTAGAGACGCAATGTGCAGATCTCTCTCGACGCCCCGCTTTATCTCTTGCTGCCAGTGATCCTTCAAGCTGCCACGTAATTCCTGCACCTGGGAAAGCCTCCGTCATCCCAGAGCTCCCCAGCGTGCATCTGGGTGCACTTTTGTAGGGGAAAATGGATCCGTACGGCAGCTCTTCGTTCAGAGGGAAAGGTGATAGAGATGCAATAAAGGGAAGGAGAAGCACACGCTGGCCAAAGTTGGCCGAGAGAAACCAACCCTCTGGAAATCTCAGTTGGATGCATTAAACCAGCACCTGATTCCTCCACAGCCGCCGGGATTCACTCTTGCAGCCACCAAAGCCTTGTTTCACAGCAACGTCGATGCCGTGGCAGCCTCTTCCATGGGATGCGGAGGACGATGGCCGCGGCACAGGCTTTGAAGCGGGGTCTGCCGGAGGAGCGTCCCTCGCTGCACCCGCTGTGCTAGGGGGGATGCTCAGGACGGGGATCCCAGCACCGGGAGCCACCTGAACCCCATCTACTGCGCGCTCCTGCCCCAGAAATCATTGGGAAGTCTCCCCGGTAAGGCAGAGAACCTCGCGGCGAGCTCTGCCACCAAGGCTGCTTCCCGGTGAAGGACCAAAACCTGAGTGACAGAGGTGAGATGGCATCAGCCAGGCGCATGGTGGCAACCCGCAGTAACCGCAAGGCCAAGGCGCTGCTCGCCCTTCAGGCGACGCAGATTGCCTAATGTCAGAAGACAGGAGGAATGCTAAAATCCTCACCCTCGATGTTTGCGGTGTTAAAAGATTAATTTCTTGGGCAAGAGCGGCATCACGATGTTAAATGTAATTACATGCACCAGGTCCTTTTAAGCAAACTAATTCACACTAACTTCCAAGAGCTCTTTAAAGAGTTCCCAGTAGATAAAGTGCATCACTGAATCATTTTATGCTGAAATTTTACACATTCACGTTAATTTAATCACTTCATTTCAGAGGGCTGAGCTATGTTCGGATCTCTGATCCTTGGCAGGGAGCAGCTTCTGATCTGAGCAAGACCAGATGCAGCGAATCTATGAAGGAAGAAAAAAACCTAAATAATCTCATTACCTGCTTAAAAAGAAAACAGGGATTTTTATCAGGAGCTATTTTATCAGGGCTCAGATGACAATCTCACCGCGACGTCGGCAGCCGGGAGGACGGGGCTCACGCCGACCCTGCTCCACGCAGCCCCGAGGCAGCCCGGCGTGGTGGCACCAACCCCGGGCTCAGCGGAGCCGCCGGCGGCCGTCACCGCCCGGGGCCCACCGCCACCGCGGCACGTCGGGGCCGCGTCTGCCAACAAGGCAGCTCTGCCTCCTGCCCAGGGATGCTCGGCCGTCGCCTGCCCTCCGCACACACCTGCATTTCCATCCACTTCTTACAGCCACATCACACCCCAGCCCATCTTCCCAGGGCACTTCTCTCCTGCCTATTTTTTTTTTTTTTTAAAAATTTTGTTTAATTAGAGCTGAATGAAAGTACGGAAATCCACAGAGCAGAAACTAAGGCCGGCACAGTCTGCAAGAACAGCTATTAGTACAAACACAACCCCACCGTAGCCGTTGGCATCCCAGAGAGCAGAACAGAACAGCGGTGATTGCCGCCTGCTTTTCACCAGAACATCCCTTTACAGCACTCGCAAGACGCCAAGCTAGACATGAGCAAGATGAGCTGCTCAATTCTTGCTCTCCATTATTTCTTTTACTCTAGCACACCCATTATTCAAAGTCGCCTGCTCCTCTGTTTTTTATTCAGAAAGGACACGGTGGCTTCAGCTAGAGAAATTCTCTTTGCAAAGTAATTAAATTTGTTTGAAAATAAAAATCAGTGAATAAATGCACTAGGGCCCAGAGGTTTCGCTAGAGGTGGAAGCGGCACAATGGAGCGGTGCCCGCAACGACAGCCGAGCGACGCTGTTGGCATCGAGCTAGAGGCAGGAATTGCCCTGCTCCAAAGCCAGCAGCACCTTTCCCAAATTACTGACTTTCTTTGGCGGACGAGGGGCAGGAGATATTTAGGAGAAATTGCAAAGCGACAGCTTATCAAATCCAGGGGTGCAGAGGCCAGCTGCAGGCTCTGTAATGGTCTGAGCGAGACCCCCCCAGAAGGCAAGGGGGCTCTGGCGGGACCTTCGCCCTTCCCCTCGCCCTCCCTCACCCGCTCTGTGCCGTGGGGTCCGGTACCCACGGACCCCTCCTTGGCCGCCTCCACCGCCAGCTCCCGCCGAGCGGCTTCGGTGGGCTCCGATGCTCGGGACGCGGCGCTCCGCGCCTCTGCCGGCCGCTCTGCGGGGGGATTTGCGCATCCAGAAAGGCAGGCAGGATCCGGCCCCCGCTCAGCCCCATCCCCTCGAGCTGCAGAGCCACGTACCGACCTCGGGCTGCCCCCAAGCTTAACGGGTGGCACCAGGTATTGCCCTTCACGCCGGCGAGCCGCAGACGGTGACGTTTCCCCGGTGCCCGCCGGTTCCTTGCAAGACAGTTCCTACCGAGAGTTTCCCAAGCCGCAGGTTGCGTTTGCCGCTTGGCGGGTTCACGCGTGCTCTGGAATAAAACCACGTCTGGAGGGAGATATTCGGGGTTCCCGTCCTTGCCCCCCAGCAGCCGCAGCCCAGCCCGAGGGGAAGGCACCAGTCCCTCCGGATCTGTCGCGGTCACGGCCGGGCAGACCGAACGCACGCTTGGGAAAAGGGGCTACTCTCATAGTCTGAAAAATAACGTGAATAAATAATCGATTTCTGAGGAAAATAAATAAAGTGCTCCTTTGTTCTCAGCAGCTCAGCCCTCGGACTAATAAAAATCAATTCCAGCTCCCTTCTGAAGGGACAAGCAGGTCGGATTTTTGCCCGCTCTCCTGGCAAAACCAAACCGTCAGGCTGCTTTCAGGAGCACAATCCATCATCATCCTCCGCTCGCCCGCACCGCGGAGACGGGCGAGTTTCAGAGCGTGATATCCTGATGGTATCCCACACACACCAGCTACCCCCTTGATCCACAGAAACAAATTCCAGCAGAACAAGGGTATTTTTGCAAACAAAGCAGATTTCAAACAGACCGCGGGATGGAAAGAGAGCTGGCCGGCAGCCCGCTCCCCAGGGCTGGCGTGGGGCTGGGGCGCTGGCACCCCACACGCCGTCCCTCCCACGGGACCTCGCTGCCGTCGCGTCCCCTCCGCGATCCCCCCGGTGACGCCGGCACGGAGGGGTTGGATCCCACCGGCACCCACGAGCACGCTCCCACCGCAAGGGCCAGCCCGCCACCGAGGGATGCTCATTAGCCGGTGTGTAACGAGGACCCGGGAAGGCGAGCAGGAGATTTCCCTTCTCCTGCTTCAGAGGAACCCGCCCGTTGCGGCAGGGCAATGCCCAAGGGGAGGAAAACGGAGGAGCAGGAGACACCTTCCCACGTTAATGAAAGGAACCCAGTCTTTTTCTTCTGTGTGACAGCACTAGCTAGCCTGCTATTAAATTTTTCATTTTCCTATTTTAGGTAGTCCCTAGGGTAAAAGGGAAAGGAAAGCAAAACCAGGGCTCAACCTGCAGCGTTAGGTTGCAAAACGGAGGATTCGGCAACAGCCTCAGCCGCAAGATGAGACTCTCCGCTTCGGGTCTGGGCTTTTTTCCCCTCAATAAATTCTGATTTATGGATCCGGAATGAACGTCTCAGAAATGAAAACTCCTGTCTCTAGCAGAGTTTAAGTAGAAACAGGCTGCGTGGCCACAGCCTTCGGCTCCAGCCCAGGCATCCAGGACGGCTCCGGGGGTCAGGACGGCCCAACTCGCACCGGGATTCCCTTGCGCTCGCTCCAAGCCCTGCAGCAAGGACATGCCAATTTTCCAGGGGTTTGACCACATCTGCCCCTGCAGAGGGCTATCGCACAGCCCCGGTGACACAGAGCGCAAAGCTGTGCCCATCACCATCCTCACCATCGACCAGGTTCGAGCTCACTGCAGTCGGTGGGGACGGGGCAGAGGGGATGCTCCGGCGGGTCTCTGGTCCTCAACATTTAGAAGATGCAAGGGACCCCATCTCCCAGGGGCTTCTCCCCGCTGGCACGGAGACCTGGAGCTGGGGGGGGCAGCAAATACCTCTCAAAAATCTATTTTAAAAAGAAAAAAGAAAAAAAAAAGGGGGGGATCTGAACCAGCACCAGTGTTTATGATGGGAAGGAGCTGGGTTCTTTTTTTCTCCTTTGAATCCAAAGCAAATCAATCTCTCTCAGCCCGGGGTGGGAAGACAGGGATGACTCAGCCAGCAGAACGGCGCTAAGCTCTCCTTCCTCCACCGCGGCGCGGGAATTCAGCTGGGAAGCACAGACACACACGAAAAAAAGAAAAATCCATTTCTTAAATTTTTCCTCTAGTATTTCAATAAAGGCTTATTTTAAACAGCCTTTATCTGCCTTTTCATGGAAAAGCCCTCAGCACTAAGCCTCCCAGACAACTCCTAGTGCCAGCTGAAGTATTCCTGATCCCCACACGGTGGGACCCCGATGCCTACGGCACGCGGAGACGCAGTGCTGGGGCCGGTCCTGCTCTCCCCAAAGACCAAGCCCAGAACCATACCGGCAAAAAACCGACCCAGTGCATAAAATGATGGATGTTTTGCAGGGCGCTCGCACCCGACGGCGATGCACCTTCCCAGGCACGGCCAATACCCCCGAGCCCAGCGCGGCTGCGACTCTGCTGCACAACTTCAAAAAAACAAATTTAAAAGAATGTTAATTCTCCAAATTGCATCTTCCTGGGATGGGATATCAGGGGACAATCCCCATTTGCACACTGGAGAGAGATGCCCAGGAGGAAAGAGCTTAACAAATATTTTACTGATTATTTTTAAATCTGAGCATCACTTGCGGATGCCGTAAACTCCCGCCGCCCACTTGCAGGGAAAGCACCACGCCGCGGCCGGAGCCCCTCGTACAAAGAGGAGAGCCACCCGTTGGCAGTAAAATAAATAAATAAGCACCAATTTAATTACACGTAATTGGGAATTCAGTGTTATTTCATACTGACTTTAAGGCGGTTCGCACCATCTGCTGCCACAGATACATCTCAGGGCTTTGAAGAGAATCAATCTCAGCTTTGCTTCCCTCTCTCCAGATGCCCTTGGGGCCGGAGTTATCGTTGAGCAGCACATCCCACGGAGGGCATCACCCGCTCTGCTCGCTCCCGGGAGGGCAAAATTGGGGCCCGGGGCGAGTACTCTGCTGTTACGTAGAGAAACAGATGGCAATGAATATGCCCGAGCTTCAGGACTTGCAGATAACACAGTTTAAAAAATAGAGGCTTAGTTTAAGCTTACAACAAAGACGGATGAGAAACCACCAAGTCTTTAAGAAGGGAAAAATAAAAGACCTTTTTCTCCGGAGCTCCCAAGAAGCTGAGCGGCGGACCCCGCCGCCGCCTCCGTCCCTGCGGCGGCTGCCGTGCCTTCGCAGCCCGCAGCGGGCCCTGCCCCGCTGCCATCGGTCCCCGCGGCCCCAGCCCCGGCCCCGCTGGAGGGGACATTCGGGGGAACGCGTTCTCGTCACGCTTCCCTCGCAGGCAGCTGCCAGACTTGGCTCCTGCTCCGGGTGCTGGGGCTGTTCCAGTCCCACCAACCCTCCTGCTTCCGCAGCCTACTGAAAAATAAGAGAGAAAAAGCCCAATTTGAGATCTCTGCTCGTATGTTGCGGCTATTCCGCATCCAAGCCCAGATGAAGTAACTCCCGGCGCAGCCTCCAAAGGGGAGGACAGCACCGCTTCTCCGGATCCCGCTCGAGCCGGGAACAGCTTATTTCTATGCCGAGCAGCCGAGGAAAACACAACCACGAGCCCAACAACAACCCACCCAGCCAAGCTGAACGCCGTTTGCCTCCCTCTACCAGGACGAAATAAAGTCCTTATTTCCAGTGGCCCACTGAGAGGGACGTTACGCGACGGACAGGCCCTCTGAGCAGCTAACCCGTGACACGGGCTCCGCTTGAAACCCAAAGTCCTTTCAGTCCAGCCGTGCCTATGTGAAAGGCAGAAAGGTACTCTCTAACTGGGGTTATTTATCCGGCACCTCTCCCGGTGGCCGCGCAGACCGGGATCGCCGGTGCACGGACCTGCCCCAGCCCGGGCGAGGGTCTCCTGCCCAGCCCCGCATCCCCCTCCCCGTGTCCCAGCCACAAAGCACGTTTTCAGCCAAGCTCCCCTGGGCATCGCTGAACGGCTTTGGGATGCAGCAGGCAGCAGCAGGCAGACTGGAGGCAGGGAAGGCAGGGCAGCTGCTTCAAAGCTATTCTCCCTTTCAAGAAAACGGGCAGATGAAGGGGGGGATGCTCTGCAGTTAGGGCTCCCTCCTCGGGAACGGCACCAGCAGGAGCTCCCTCTCTTTAGATGCTGAAGAATTCAAATTAGAGCCATTGCAAAGGTCCAGGCGCCAACAAAGCCTCAATCACAGCCTCCATCTTATTAGGCAGCAGGGACTCGGCGCGAGGCAGGAGCCGCGGGAGCGCAGCCCTCATTACCTCTGTCCCTCGCAGAGCTTTTTTTCCTTCAAATATGCAAAAGTCGCCCCGTAGCCATGCGGCACCTCCTGCTGCGACCCTGGGCGCCGTCTCTCCAGCTGGCCTGGCCCGGCAGGCCCCCCGCGCTGCTCCCCGGGGAGCAGGCTGAACCCATGGGCACCCCAGCGCGGGAGCCAAGGACCAGTTCCCAGCACCCCTGGGTCTCCCAGCGCCCCTGGGTCCGCGGCTGGCGGCACAGAGCCAGGATCGGGGTGCCAGAGGGCGGCAAACGCGGGCCGGGTTGGTTCGGGAAGGGGCCACCAACCCCTGCACAGCTGCGAGCGGGTGCAGGCACAGCGCTGACCGCAGCGGGCATCGCCTCGCCCGGAGCCCGGCTCCGCACCACCATCCCGCAGGGCTGTAGGCAGGAGCCGTCCTCCCGCATCCCACGGGGACCGGGGCAGAGAGGACGCCCGCCGGCTCCCCGCAGGCTGGGTGCCACCTCCCGGCGCAGGGACCCCGGGAAGGCGCCCGCCTCTGCTGCGGAGCACCGCCGGCTCTTTGCCATTGCACACAGCAGCGTATCCCTCCTGTCCAGCTGTCCTCTCGGGAGCCTGTCGGGATCCGTATGCACTGAAAATAACATTGAAAATATCGATACTGCTGCCTCGGCAGCTCCGTGATGGGCATAACCTGGCCAACAGCAAAGGCTTCTTCAAAATCGTATCCAAGCACTTCAGATGACCAACGCTTGGCACGGCTCTCAACACATCCAAGGAGCAGCTCCATCCCACGGCACCCACCCAGCACCCACCCGCTCTGCGTTGGTTTAAAGAGCAATTACGGTGTAAACCCACCAGCCCCGCCGATTTAAAGAGCAATTACAGTGTAAACGTGGCTTTTACCTGAACAATCAATACTCACATCTGGGAAAGCTTCCTGGTGGGGGGGCGGGAAATAAAACATTGATTTTTAGTGAAAAGGCATAGTCCATCATCCTGTGCCATATACCACGTGGAAAAGGATAAAAGAGAGGCCTGGACATAAACAACTGTCTCAGGACACAGTGAACTGAACTGAAAACGTGTTGAAATTGAAATCAGATGGGAAAGAAATCACCAGCACAAACCACACCAGAACCAGTGATTAGGGAGAACAAGCCCACTGCCTTCAGAAGGAAAAAAGGTTCCCGACCCTCTGCTCCTGAGGAGGATGAGCTCAGTCCCCAGCAGCTTCCCCAGCTGCGATTTAAACTGGAGCCGAACTGGTGTGCAAGAGCAAAACCCACCGGGCACAGCCTCCTCCGGCAGCAGCAGTGCGGGGGGGTCTCACCAAGAGCTCCCAGCCACAACCCACCAGCTCCAAATCACCAACAAGATCAAAGTCTTCATTCATCCATTTTTTGGGGGGAGCAGGCTCAGCTCCATGGAGGCATTTGAGCACCCGAACGCCCGCCAGGTCCCAGCCAGGACACGGGGTGCCAGCCAGGACACGGGGTGCCAGCCCACCAACTTCTTGCCGTCTCTCAGCAGCTCAGGAGCCGTTTGCTCAGCTTGGCGAAGACAGAAAGCCCCGCACAAGCGCTTCACGCTTTTAGGCAACGCAGCCACGGTTCGCGGTGCTCCCCCGCGCCCCTCCTTGCACCCAGAGCGCAGCGGCCGTTTTGCTGAGGAGGTTTGCGCTTGCTCAGAGCTGACGCGAAGCAGAAGCGGAGCCAGGATGCTCCCAGCACGCCCCAAGCACCGCCACGCACCAGGCACAGGGCGACAATTAAAAATCCCAAAGCAGCACAGGCTTTTACCTCAATAGGTCCCGTGATGGGCACGTTGCGGAGGGGCACAGGTCACCTGAAAGCGTGACCAGAACCACACAGCGAATTACCATACACGTATATATGGATATATACACACACACAGAGCCATCTCTCTCTCTCTGTCTCCGTAACAGATGCACTGGGGCTGGGGACCACCGCTGCCCTCCCCTACCTCCATTTCGGGATTGCTCCAGTGCCTGGCCCATCCGTTGCAAACCCCATTACACGCATCTTTATGCTTTTGAAGCCACGGCCAATTCCCGATGACGCAGCTGGCTTACGGCTTTTCATACACTTTGTTATCCTTAGAATTTTTGCTTAGTTTGAATGGAGGGAAGAGCCCTTTTCTTTTTGATGCAGTTGATTCCCTTTCCTTCAAAGTAATGCTGATGGCCTTCCTACACTTCATGGTACATGCCCTGGCATCGCTCCTCGGCTAATAGTGCTGCCGTAATGCAGAGTGACTGCTAGAGCTCCTGATTTTCATTTCACTCCTCCAAAGCATCCTTAGGGTGACTAAAAATTATTCCCATCCCCATTCAACTAAAGAACCATAGCTAGAAAGTAAATGAATTACTGTGCTTATTGAATGAAGTCAAAACAACATCTACTCCAGGGGCCACGATACTGATTGTTAGTTCAGTTTAATAAACCTTGAAATTTAAGGGTTTCCTGAACGCAGCTGCAGCGGAGTGGTGTTTCTCCCAAGCTTCACTTGTGCTAATCGCCCCCCCGCCTGGAATTGGGCCGAGACAGGATTTCAGCCCTCCAGCCAGCTCCCGAGCCGCAGGATGATCATGCCGGGAAGTCACAGGTTTGACGGAACACGCATCTCCGGAGATGTTCCTCAGGGCATGTTTTAATGCCCTATCACCTTGCTAAGTCAGGAGAGTTATTTCTAGAGGACTAACCGCGGCACCAGTGCCCATCCCTGCACGCGGGCGCGCGCCCCCTCGTCTGCAGCAGCAGCATCGCCACCCCCCGAGCGCCGGGCAGAAGCCATCCGAGCTGCCTGCATCCCCAGGCTGAGGATGGAAATGAGTTTCTGAGTAACCTATTTTATACAGCTGCAGAATTAAAAAGACTTAACAGACTGTCAGGTGTAGCCAGGAAATTAAAGCTCCTTGATAATATTGCACAGAGTTAACGAGGCTCAATTTGGGAAATGACTCCTCTGATTAATGGCCATAAGCACCACAGAAAGCCTCTCTGCAGCTTCCACGCTTGCCGATAGAGCTGATCTGAACACGGGTCCTAACCAGCATGTCACTCAACAGACTTTAATAAGCCTCATAGATTAACAAATCTCCCTGAAATCAAAGGAGCGCGGAGCAGAGCAGCAGGCACACGTAGCACGGTGCTACCCGCATCCCCGGCACCCACGGGCCGGCAGGCTGGGCGTGCAGGTCACGGTGCCAGCTGAGAAGGTCTCCCAAGGAGCTGCCCCTCCTGCACCACCACACGCAGCAGGCGTGAAGACGCTTGCTCACCTGCCACCAAGCACTTCAGATGAGGAACCCTGCTGCGTTTACGGACCTACCCAGCCCTCTTTGCTTGCTAACTTCATTTTTACAGGCAAAAGACGTGGCTAGACCCTGCAGCAAACAGCAGAGCAGGAAAGCCACATCCTTGTGCTGTTCAATCTGTGCCTGTGTCGACACAGGCAGGATAAGAGGCTTACCAGAAAAGCCACCCCAAAGCCCTCCCAGTTCTCAGGTAGCGCCTGTCCCCCTTCCACCCCGTGCAGAGCAATAGGCATTGCTGCACAACTCAGTCCTCCAGCGATGCCATCAGCGCTGGCGTACACCGAATCCCTAGCAAGCTAATTTTGTGTCGTCCTCTTCCACCCGCACCATCTCCCTTGGAAAGCTCAAGTGCCACCTGCAGGTCCCACTGAAGGGTCCTTGTCTTGAAAGGGAGATGATGGAAATACTGCTGTAGCTCTCCTGCAACTCTAGTAGTCGAACAGAATTAAACAGAGAAGCCTGTAGCTAGGCTAAGCCCTTCTGGCGACATTTCATTGAGGAGGACACTGGATGAAGCCCAGGAAAGAAGGATGTGTGAACAAGAAGCCATGAAAGACAACACTTGCAAAGAACAGCAGGAAGTGGTACGAGATGCCAAGAGCACATTTCACAGGAGCAGATGTCATCTGCGGAGAGGGATGTTCTTTCCTCTCGGCACAGCGCTTCTCCCTGTCCAAGCGGTCATGAAAGCAGCAAATGTGGAGGCAGCTCATGCCTCCAAGGGCAGATAAAGCAGCTGTCCACGCTTGCCAGTAGCTCTCACGCTCGTTACAGCGCTGTTCAACTGAGAAGGAAGCAAAGGACAAAGCGACCAAATGTTACGCCAGGCCTATCCTGAGGAGCCATTCCTCAAGCGCCCCCAAACTCTGACAGCCTTCCAACTCAAGACTTCTCCCTCCTCTTTGAAGGGTCTGACAGCCTTCCAACTCCAACTCAAGATTTCTCCTCCTCTTCAAAGGGCAGCTAAACTCTTTAAAGACCTATCACTAACTCAAGAGTACCTTGGGGCGGGGTGGGGGGGGAAACAACCACCATCCAAGGAATTTGGAAGTCATTTTGCTGGTGCTGCTGCAGCCTGGTTCTCCTCCTCCTCTCTCTTAGTAATAATGTAAGCACCACGATGTGTGAAAACAGGCTCTGATCCCCCGGCAAGGTGGAAATGAGCAACAGAGAAAGAGATGGGATACGCAACACAAAGATCCCCATCTCAAGAGCCCTCAGAGATGGAGAAGGGCAATCCTGACACAGCACAGGTCACCCAGAGCCGGGGCTCTCTCCCAGTAGGTCACAGGTTGACATTTCCTTAGGGATCAGGCTGTTTGGAGTTGGAAATCCTAATGACTTACACCCAGAGCAACCTGCTGAACTGGGTGGTTTATTTACTGCAGGCTGTGATAAGTGTAGGAGTGCAGAACTGCGTCCTCTGCAAATATATCCAAAACATTTTTACGTGCATCTTGGAAAGCAGAACACAAGAAGACATTTATGCCCAGTGACAATGCCAATCAAGAGCAAAGGAGAACAAACCACCAGGTTGCATTTAGCCCCCTAAAGTCAAAATTCCTCATACAAGGAGCAAGGCTGCGACCAGAATAACGGGGGTACGGATCTACGTGTGAAGAAGGCATTTCATCAGTTTATGAGGGATTATGTGCCCTGATTTTTTATTTTTTTTTTTTGGAAGCTCTGCGTATATAAATTCACATTTAGTCATGACTACAAAAACCAACCACAGAACCCAGCCTGACAAGGATGGTCAATAACCATTTGAAACGCTCCAGAAAGAGGCATTACGATGTTTTTAAATCAATACAGACATTGCCAGAGGTGTTCATCATCAAGGCCGGCTATTAAAACTCAAAATGAATTGATGCCTTCTGAAAGCAGCAGTTTTCCAGACCAAGCACAGTGTGAACATGTCAACGTTACTACAGATACAGTCGGAACCATCTAAAACTGGTGAACATGCCACTTCGCAGGAGCCGCGCGTTACAGAAGTTGCGATGACTTAATGAACCTTTTGGATGCACATGTGGGGCTCTGGCTGAGTATTACCCCAATGAATCACGACGGGTTTCATGGCTGGAGAGGCTTTTATATATCATCCCTTCTTCACGGCCTCTGCTTCTGTTCAGGGAAAGAGGGCATAAGGAGAAAATTTACAGGGTAAGCGTCAGCAAACCGCTTGTGCTCTTATGATGGGAACTGGCCATTTCTACGGAGGAGTTTTCCCCTTGGCACCAGGGAACAACCGCAGATCGGGGCAGCTTGAAAAGCTGGGACGAGGCTGGACTTTCTGAAACCAGCTGGTACACCAGCAGTACCGGAGCAAAAAGTGAATTTTCTGGCTGCAAGGACACAACCAGAGACAGAGGCAAACCATACCCATACACTGCCTGAGGCATCAGTACCAAACCCCCAACACCGCTCCCACCCTCTCTTTATATTGGTCCCTAAGGGGTTTCGCCTCCTTTTTTTTATCTCCCCAGCTCCCTTCCTCCCTTTCATCAGAAGTTTACTACATCTTTACAGGACTTGAACTGCCTGGGCACTGGTGAAAGAGATGCTACGTGAGCAGGGTCCGCTTCCTCTGGTGTGCGGTCCACTCCAGCAGCCCCGGCACATGACGACTTCCTTTGAAGGGGAAAAACGAAGCAAAAATGGCAACAAATTACAGCCTCGGGAAGGAGATGGAAAATTAGAGCGGAGGCTGGGTGATGCTGCCGAAAGGGGCACAGCGGGTCTTGGGGCAATGCAGCAGGAGGGACCCACGCCAGGTCTGGGGCTGGTGGTGCCCCCAGCCCACCCACCTCCCCTGCTCCAGGGCTTCCCCAGCTAAAACACCGCCTAAGCCTCTCCAACATTGCAGCTGCTTTGCTGCTGCAGCTCAACTTTAAGGGAAAAAAAAAAAAATACAAATTCTATGTAATGAGGTGCCCCCAAACCTCACGGCTCGTTTAAGTAACAAGTTTAATGAAATTTCATTTCTTAAGTACACTATTTCAAACACCAGTATCTTTTTGCAATTACTAAACCCATCTGGATTTACTCACTGAACATCAATGCAGGAACGCCACAGTACCACTTCCTAAATCACGCCCTACCAAAAGTCAATCGAGTCATTAAAACAAACCCTGACTCCCCTTAATAATATTAGCGACTTAACAGCGTTGGCAGCGCGATGCCAGCAGCGCCTCACGTCCCGCTGGCACAGATGGCCGCGCGTCTGGGAGGGACGACGAGCGAGCAGAGATGCTGCTGGTTAGCCAGGTACTTCAGCAGACATTTATTCGTGGCTTGGGCCAGCAGCCAGCTCGGCGACTACTGCTCTTAACTCCCCGTGGCCACTGAGGATGCTCCCAGCTGAGCACCAGAATCACATTTGGTATTTTACTCCGAGCACGTTACAACCACCTTGCTGCAAACTCCTCTGCCCCAGCACACCTAGAAAGCATCGCCCGGGACATAACATCTTCCACCTGCAATACAGTCGCGAGGGTGTTAAAGCGAGAGCGGAGGAGGCTGATGGGGGACGTCGTCACCCTCCCACTCCGCTCCGTAATCTGATTTGGAGCGACGTGAATCATTCGGCACCAGGACATGATAAAGAATCAACATGCCTCGCTGTTAAATATACAGTTTATAGGAGCATGAGTCACAGCTCGGGTTTCAAGGTGCGATGCTGTATGTAAATCCTTTCTGAGAACTACCCAAGAACACTGCGCACGTAGCTACGATTTAAGGGGTCAAACCTGGCTTTCCAGTCCTGCAGCCTGCGGTGACCTTGCCAAAACTACGTCCCCCGGTTTTAGTGTCGGCAATCTCAAGCAGGCTGAGCTGCCCCGAGCCCTGGGGTGGCAGCGGGAGGTTTAGGGACCGGGGCGGCACCGGAGGGGGCTTCACCTGCACCCAGGGGAATGAACAAACCTTCCTCAGCTTTATCCCAATCTGCTCCAAGGGAGGCAGAGAAATACAGACGACATCCCTTGCCTACCCAGATATATTAAAGACAAGGCTGGGTTCACTTTCATTTGTAGTAACTGAAGCCTGGCGACTGTCCCACTCATCAAATACCAAGTCTAGAAACAGATTTTTCACTGCACCTCATACCAAATCTGCCCGTGCTCCATTTCACGTGGATATGGGCTGGAGAGGCACCGGAGAACGAGGGGAGCAGAGGGAGAGAGGGGGCTCCCAGCCCCGTCCGGACGGTACCGTGCTTCCTCACTCCCTACAAACAACTGGCAAGTGACGGGAAACCAAGGGATTTGGGATGATGGGGAAGAACAGAGGCACCCAAACACGCTGCTGACTGGGGCAAAAAGCAGAATGAGAATTTTTTTCTCCCAACAGAGTGGATGAGGGATAGGTCGAACTACTGCATTTCCTCCATCTTCCCCTCTCTACAGGTCTAAAAGAAATCTTCTCGCCTGCTTAGCGCAGCTTCGCTGTGGATCTACAGCGTGGACCCTCCCACCACCCGAGCGTGACCGTCGCTTCTGCTCCCAGCCTCTCACGCGGCCACGTTAAATACACCTTTACTCTCTAACAGCAAAGACCTCGGATCTGCAGGGCCCTGGAGAGCTGCAGGTTTACACCTTCCCCAGCCATCTCCATACCAGCTCCCCTGCTCCTCACCACCACCCCCAGGCAGTAAAGACAACTGCAAAACAAGGCAGCGGTGTGCTTTGGGATTTTTTTGTTTGTTTGTTTGTTTTCACAGCTTAAGCTATTTTAAAACATGTAAATATGAAGGAAGGGTCAATGATTCAACAGTGATTAAGTCTGAAATATTCCACGTAGTGCCCATTAGACTTTGAAAATACCCGTTATGTTTGCAGAGCGTTCCCCAGAGCGCAGCCAAGCAGTACCCAGAGCTGGGGAAAGCTGCGTTCTTGAAAGGCTTGAGGTATCTTGTGAAAATACCGAGTTCATTTTAGTAAGGAAAAAAAAAAAAAGAAAAGAAAAAAATATCAAGAGACAATAAAAGAATTAACGTCTTGTAGTTCCTTAATACCATTTCCCCAGAGAAAGGAAAAACAACGAAGTCTAATGGAAATTTTCTATTCTCAAAACCATTTGCACTGTTATTGTTTGCAACTAAGAGAAGATGAAAACATAAAACCCCGGCAAGCTTAAGTTTCTGAAAACAGCAGGGCTGCCTACTTCCCCCCCCCCAAAGAATAAAATTAAACTGCACCTGGGACGTAAAATTTCCACCTTACAAAAATATGAAAAGCCTTGCAACAGCCTTATTTGCAGGGCTAGAGGAGTCTTGCCCCAGCAGCTAAAAGACACCCAGGACCCAAAGGCCATTGAGTCTAGCACAAAACTTCCTTCCATCCCTTTGGCAAAATCCAAGCTGGTATTTCGGGTCCTGAAAAATCCTGTGGATTTGAAACACTTTACGAAACGTGCAATTAAGCAATGCAGTTAAATAATGGAGCCTGATTTAAGAGGTTAGCGCTATTCTTTGCAAAAAGAAAAATCATCTCTTCATCTCAATCTGCTCCCAATTGTACCCGAGTTATTGTAAACTGCTATTTCAGTTTCTCTCCAACCAAGAAAAAGCAGAGGAGCAATAAGATGAATTCACTAAACTACATTCTCTTTGTCTACTGAAAAGCTGCTGTTAAGCAGCGGAATAGGAAACTGTCCCCCCTCAGAGGACGTATCCCCACGCAGCCGGGTGCAAGGGTGGCCACCACCCGTCCCATACACACACCCTGGGCCCGCGGCAGCCTGACGAGGTTCCACCACCTTGACTAAGAAGTTCCTTCTTTAAAATCTATTTAGGGAGGAAATAGCTGCCACCAAGACGTTTTATTCCACACTTTGGCAGCTACAAGTCTATTAACCTCCAAAATAAGGAGTGACAGCATGACTGCCAGTCCTCGTCTATAATTAGGGAGGGCCACTGAGGGTCAGTGTCGCGGGGCACCTTCACCGTGGCGTCACTTGGCCAGGGCAGGGTTAGCCCTCGCTGCGCCCACGCTGAGAATAAACTTATCTCGAGCTAAGCTGATGATTTCATTTCCCTGGTGAATGAGATATCTAATTATCGATAATTCATAGGCACAGACAGACGTGCAAGTGGTTTTGAGAACTGAAGTAGAAACAGAAGTAATGATTCTTGGAGTAAGAGCCAGCAGAGAACACAGATCCAGACAGGGAAGAGAAGGTGCACTTTGCATGCACGTGTCAAAACCAATCTAATTTCAATCACATACGTGACGGTCTAGGTGCCAGTTTAACAGGGGTATTTTCCCCGCACACTCTGCAGTTGGTATATGACAGGATGCTTGCCTGGATGGAGCCCAGCTCTACCTATCCGGATGGACAACTCGCTCCCGTAGTCCAGGTGATGGGCAGGTTCATGCTCGTATTTTTCTTTCACCGCTCGCTGGTCGCAGCTCAAGGCAAACGCCGCGTGGGGAGGCCCGCTGAAACCCTGCAAGGCAAGAGAGAAATTGAAGGTTCTTCCCGTATCTCCCAGCCCCATCCTCGGGGACCACCCTGGCATCCGTGTGGTTGAAGAGCCGACCGGGGTATGTGTCACAGCAGCTTCTCACAGCTGCAGGGGCACATGTCTTTTGGGTTCCCCCCCTCTTTCTACGGACTGCCTGGCTGTTTAGATTTAAATGTCCAGTTCCAGCAGAAACATCAAGAATAGGGTTAGGAGGAGCGGTGGGCCAAGAAGCACGGGGCTAAAGACAGGAAGCCAAAATTCACGTGCATTAACAGCAAGAAACACAATTCCACAAACAGAAAGAAATGCAATTCCATAAACACAGCTCCCTCCAAAGTCACCCTGGAGGAGACCAGCAGGCAAGGGGGGACACTGGCTGCTGTCAGCACTGCTGAGCTGCTCGCAGCGGGTCGAGTTGCTGGGTTGGCCTCTGCAGAAGTTTAGTTTGCAGCAGGGCACCATTTCTTCAACGTGGCTTGAGCGTGCAAGGGAAACCGTTTGTTCAAAATTGAACCCCTTCGAGCATCAAATGAGACAGTACGTTCAGAGCCAGCCAGTGTTAGTTCAGTGGGACTCATCCAGATGGCCCGATGAAACTTCAGACTCACTTGGAATATATTCCTACACCATTTGTAACCTCCAGAAAGCAGAGAGGGACAGCCAAAACCAATACCGTCCAGCTATGCATAAAGTCTGCAGGGAATCGGAGCAGACGCCCCGCAGCAAGAGGGACTGCACTGCTCCCACGAGCGATTCCTGCCAACCTGGACACAGCCCGAAAAAACCAGACGCGACTCAAGGATGCGCCAGAGTCTTTAGCTGCATCGGCCAAAAAAACAAAACAAAACAAAATAAAACAAACCCAAACCAAAAAACCCCAGCAGACACCATTTCTGCCTTTCCCCCACGGCACGGGACACGCAGCAGGAATGTCTGCGTCTCTGGATGTCCCCAGGCTGCTCAAACCCACCTGGAGAGGGCTACCAAACCGATAGGAAACACGGGGTTAGCGCCGTAACCAGACAGCTGCGAGAAGGGAACGTGTCCCCTGGCAGGGGCTGTACGGCCTGGCGTCACCAGCTCTACCCAAAACACGGGGAGCGGGACCCCGAGTCCCCAGCTCCTTGCAGGGCTGGGAACCAGCCCCCGGGAGCATCCGCAAGGAAGGGTGTCCAGGCTGCACCCAGCGGCGCCGGCTGGGAACGCGGCTGTAGCTGTTGGATTGATGGCAACCGAATAAACAAACATAGGCCAAACAGCCAGAGATGGTCATGAGAGCCTTGACGGGTAAGGTCACATTAAACAAAAATAAAGGTTAAAGATGAATAACTAAACCGTCTAGTCTCCCATCATTTGCATAATATAGTCTGACCAGTGCTATTAATACTAATCACATATTTGCTCTCTGCTCTCTATTGCAGTTTAATGAGAGTGCTTTCACCTCCATTAACCCAGCACTTACGAGACGCACCGATGAGGTGCTCGCGTTTAAACCCCCTGGGAGAAGGGAGACCCACACCACCCCGCCGCGGCTGCCCACGGGAGGCACCAGCAGCTCTGCGCCTCACCTCATGAGCAGTAGCTGGAAGAGCGGGTAGAAATACAAGCATTTTCCAGCAAAACCTGGATGGCGTGACGTAGCGAGGAAAGAGGGGAACTTCACCATCACGACCCAACTCGGATAATCTCTCTCAGACTCTCAGGAAGAGACGGAGAATGGAAACTCGCGGGCTCGCCCTGCGGCTGGCGCTCCTGCAGCGTGGTTTCCTTGTGTCCAGGAGAGAGTCCAGTCCTGCTGAAGCTAAAGGGGTTTTCACCTCTGGAAAGCCAGTCGCATCGCTTTCCGGAAAGCGCCAACCCGAGGAGAAGCAAGGATGGGAATTTGAAGCTGCAGGTAAAGCTGCAACTTTAAGTGCACGGGAAGGATTCGCAAGCATTGCACGGGGCTCTCCAGCCCTGCGCCAGCCGCCGGCTGCGAAAAATGTCTTACTGCTCTCTCTTCGGACTTCGGGAACGCCAGGTTTTACAGAGCAGAAGGCTCTCCTTCCACGTGGTTCCTACCAGCATTTTGTTAAATGAGCTACAAACACTCCAACAGCAGCTTTGTAGGCTTTATCACCACCAGACCTGTGGCTTCCCTCCCAGCCCAAAGACAGCTCGCTCTCAACTGCAGCTTGTCCACACAGGCAGGGAAGCAAGTCCAGGGCACGGCCAGAGCCCGCAGGACTCTGCAAGTTACCACAACCCAACCAAGGGGAAAAGGAATCACTTGTACGAGCACGAGCAGCATGTGCCCTCTGTGGCCACGGCACAGCTACAGATGCAAACAAGCGAGATCCTTGCGGCGTCAAGACCGCTTGCCTCAAGGGCTGCAGTCCTGATGAGAAGCCTCCCGCGGCTATTTTCTGTGCCACCGTTCTCAGCACATCCAGTGCGATCGACGTGGTACACGTGAATCTGCCCGCACCGAAATGGAGGCAAACTTGAAGATATTTCAGATGTTTATTGGAAGGTCAGGTCATCTCCCTGGCCTGCCTTGGCAAGCACAAATACGCAACCCTGGCAATTTGAAAAAATATTAGTGACCTTCAGTAAAGCACACGATTTATTCCAACTGTGATTGCTCTGAGTCATTTCAGTCCGGTCCCTGCATGAGTCCCTTAATTGGAATGTGTCAGTGGGTTAAAAAAGCATTAGAAAGAGAAAAAGAAAGTCAACCCACATTAATTAGTTCATGCCAGTAATTAGCGTTAACCGAAATAACCACGGGGGCTGATTATTTCAAAAAGCAAGATGCAATGAGAAACTTGGACGGGAAGATCTTGGAGGAAAACTATTCTGGGACACGGGAGTCCCCACCGCACTCGTCCCTGCTCGTGGAGCTACAACAAAAAGGTCATTAGATTGTCCTGGCCCCGCGCGTAAAAGCAGACGAGAAAAGATGAGGAACTTTGCAGAGAGCAGAGAAGAACCCCACTCTACCCAGCACCCACCTAGGCGGGCAGATCCTGCTTTTGTTATCCCCACGCTGCAGCGATCCCAAATTAATCTGTACGGAAACGCGCCGCTCTCCTGCTAGCACCCAGGCGACGCGGCCGTCGGCCCGGTATCGATGGTATCGCCCTGGCATGGCGGGGCGAGGGGGTGAGACCGGGAGGAGGCGGCAGCTGCAGGCTTTGAGACGAAGCAAGGATTTTTGGGTTGCATCCTGCTGCCCAGCCAGCCTCTTGCACAAGTTGCTAACCGAACCGAAGCCAATTTTCGGAAGAAGGGAGAAGTGACACCTTTAAGAAATAATCTGCTCTTCTCTACCCGACCGATGAATGAGAGTAAATTAATAAAGAAATAGTGATGACAACAGCTGATGGTCTGGCTTCGGGTAGATCCCTTGGTACCGAATCTGGAGGTGCTGCTTGCCTGGGAAGGGCGGTGACGCTGCTCTTCCCGTGCAATATCTTACTGGCTTTAACCCAGCTAGCGCCCTGGCACGGGGTCCGCAAAGCCACAGGAAACAAAGACCATAACGCATCGACCGACGGCAGAAAGCACCTCAACAGGAAGGAGAAACAGAATAAATTTTACTACCTTATTAAAAACAAATTTTAAAAAAGCGTTCATGACTTGTCCAGGAGCTAACGCAGAGACAAGAGACAATAACGAGCCATGCTTTGATGGTGCCCAGCGGCTCCCGTTTCACACTTATGAAAAGAGAGACGGTGATAACAGATCAGAGACCAGCAAGCAGTTAGGAGAAAGAAAAGAGGGGTGAGGAGGAAGGGGAGGAAGGGGAGACGCGGGCCGTGGCAGCGGGTGCCCCGCACGCGGGGAGGGACACAGCGTGTCTCTGCGGCCCCCCCGTGCTCCCGGCGAGCTCCTGGTGAGCTCTGTGCATCAGCCGCTCGCTCGGCTTGGCTGCTGCTGCGCGTCTGCACCGAGCCCGCCGCCTCTGGGGACGGGGACAAAGGCTGTGCAGCAGCAAAGCAGCGAGCGGCCGGCTTCTCCGAGGCAGATAAACGGATTTATGTTAAGAACATGAAATAGGATGGGATGGGAAGAGAGCTCCCTTAGAAAGCACTTAGTTATCAGAGAGCACCCATCTGCACGTAAAACAACAGGCTGGTATTTTGTTATCCGCAACAACATATCAAGGGCTTGACGCTCCCAAGCGAACCTCCGTCGGCACAGCGCCGGTCGCGATTCCCCATGCCACCGGCGCTCGCTTGCAACCCACCGAGACCCAACGGAGGCGTGAGCGACGGCGAGCCGCCTTGCGCTCCCACGTCTCCCCCACCCTCCCTCGGCACCCTTCGATTTCATCTCTTGAGACGTCAGCCGGTCACGCTGCTCCCAAAGTCCCCCGGAGGGGTGCTCGAGCCCGGCACCAGCAATCCCCAGGGAAGCCGGTGGCCCACGGGATGTGCCAAGCCCCTGGGGAGCAGCACCCTGCACCAGCCCCGCCGCCAAGCGTGCGGAAGGGAGGTCTTCCTGCTCACGCCCACACTTCTCTGAAGCCCTCCTCATTTCAAACTACATTTGTAAAGTAATTATAATAGTCGTCATCATCATCATCCAAACAGCACCTGGCCGCATCGCTTCCCGTCCCAGCACCGTGCTGGAGCAACCACTGGGCTGGGGCTCCTTACGAAGGCTCCGTGTTGCCCTGCGGGGACCAGAAGCCGGCGCTCATTAGAAGAGCACGAACAGTCGAGCAGGCGAGGCTGTGCCTGGGATGGGGTTTCAAGGCTGCGGCAAGAAGGCTGGGTGCTGCCAGAAGCCTGGATGCCACCAGGTACCCCTCCGAAAAAATGGTCAGCCAGCTCCACGCTCCCCCAGCACAGCATCCCCCAAAACAATCCGTCCCCCCGCCTCTTCTGGGGGAAGAAACCCCATGGTTTTAGTCAACGCTGGCCTGGCACGAAGGGGTGGGTTCAGGGATGCATTTTAGAGGACGTGAATTGCAGCTCCTCTCAAAGCCAGGATCGCTGGCCATTTCCGACTCGAAATACTAAAATCAACAGCTCAAGTGTAACCTTAAATACTCCATGCAATAAAAAAGGTCCTCTCAACACCGAAGTGGGTGCAGTCATATTTATCATTAATAGCACCCAACACGCAGCTCTGGACACAAGCAAATCTCCCTTATTTCTATCCCAGCAGTGCCTGGCAGCCCCGTGCCCCGGCGCAGCCCGGTCCAGCTGCTCGGGGTCACACCGGGGTCCCACCAGCAGCACCCAAAGCCCTTTGATCAGACAGACCGTGCCCCCGTAAACTGGGAATAAACCCAGGGACACCCCGCACACCCCGGCTGGCGAGTAACAGCGAATAACCCCAACCCCACGTCAACAAAACCCCGCGTAACGAAGATGGAAAGCGGAATTTATCTTCATCTGAAAGGCTAAGGGTCTCCAAGTGTTTCAGGCACATCTTGGTTTGCATTTTAATTTGGAGATTGCTAACAACGGAGCAGCAGTAATGGGCAGGGCAGACAGAAAGGCACCTCCACGGCAATTCTTTTTGGGCTTGCTAACGAGAGCTGGGTCGGGGCTGTCTATCGCTGCTGTGAAATGGATTGCTTCCATTTTCCCCTCTAGAGTTCAACTGCCTGAAATTTCACAAAACCTAAACCACAGCATGTGCAACCAGAGGCCCTGATCAGCCCCGTCCTCCGAAGCCTCAGAGCGCTGCCAAATACAGCAGCGGAAGACGAAGCACGCCGGAGAAGGTTGATGGAAAAGGTGAGCCCGTGGGAAGCATCGCTCATGCTGCCGGTGGACATCAGCAGCTCTTGGGGTCTACGAATCCAACCCAAGCCCTCATCCCAACAGCCAGGTCCCAAATACATCCTTGTCAGCCCACAGTGCCAGGGGCAGAAGAAGCTCCGGAGCAGAGAGCTGTGTCACCAGCGGGTCGGGATCGCTTCCCCCACCAGCAAGGGGGCTGGAAGGGAAAAGTTTCTCAACGACGGCCGGAGCCCCTATGGAAATCCACCGGCAGCGGCTTGCTCAGCGCCAGGCGGGAGCAGGGTGACCCCGAGCAGAGGCCTAGGAGCCAAGTGATCAATCCGGCAATCGCTTAACACGAGAGCATCCTCACGAAACCCAACTCCCCACGGAGGAACAGACCCCGAGGGTCTGATCCTGCAACACGCCGAGCACCGCAGCCCTCCCTGCGGCTCGGCAGTGCACGCCACCCATGCCAGTCCCTTCGCCTGCACCGGGGCCATCGATATTTTTCCCCGGAGCTGCGGCAGCAGGCACAGGGGGAGGCCCGGGGGCTCCCCGCTTCCCACGCCGAGCATCTTCCATCTGGCTCCTCCAGCCCCGCATCCTCCCCCGACCCAGCACGCAGCCCTGCCTGCAGCAGGCAGGAGGCTTGTAGCTATGGCAGCGCTGCCGCGGGAATTGGAAAGGAAAGGTTCATCCATAGACAAAAATTTCAGCGTTTTCACGGCAGACCTGCTCCGGCAGGCTCTCGCGAGCAGATCACATCAGGCTGGGAAGCCTTGCTCGTCCTGACAGCGCAGCTGGCAGCAACACGACACCGGAGCCTTCCCCTAATAACTGCAGACAGGGAAGCTTAAGTGAATATTAAGGAAGGCTGGTATCAGTTTATCTGTAACTAATGTAATATCATTGCAAGTACATTTTATTCACTGCTAATTATCAGCCACTTTGATAACTCGTAATTCTCGAAAATTGCGAACGGCAACTTTAATCACCAGCCTCTGCTGACGAGCTGCGGGGGCAGGAGGAATAAATCACCTCCCTTCTGTGTCAGCGGGAGCGTGGGGACAGCCGGGGTGTCCTGCGGGGTGACCCCGGAGCAGCCTCGTCCGACAGCAGCCGATGGGAGACCCTTGGCAGTGCCAAAACCCGCAGTGCTCTCATGAGCTGACGGCACCGAGCACACCCAGAAACACCAAGTCTGGCAACCCAAGGGAGGCAGGAAGGCAAATTTATCAAAACCCATCCCAAACCCCCAAATAAACCAAATCTGCCCTCCAGTAGGAATGAAGGGAACGCATCCCGCAGCCCACGCCAGGCAAAACGTAGCCCTTCCGACCAGAGGATGCCGGGGTACCCGCTCCCAGGCGGCACGGCACGGCTAGATCCCCGAGAGCGTCGCGGCCAGGGATCGGACACGCACCACCGGCACCAGCCCCGGACCCACCAAGAGCCGCACGAGGGGCTCCAAGGAGAGCCAGGCACAGGCAAATCCATCTTTTTGGCCAAAGCAACCTTCATATTAAAAACAAACTTACGGGTTTTTCTCGTTGGCACGTTCAGGGCTTTGGCCTTTCCAGGAGGGTGGAAAAACACAGCAGGAATGTTGCTGGCACCCGGTCTGGGAAGGCGCTGGCCCCTGTGGCGCAGGGTCGGGGCAAGCGCTGCCCGGGAGGAGGGAACACACGCACAATTCCCAGGCTCCTTGGAAAACCCAGGAGGTTTGTTACAAAACGTGATGTTTTGCAACAGTGATGTTTTTACATGGCAGGAAGGAGGTCGTTTTTGTAACCTTTGCCATTACAAAATCATAAGCACAGGAGGATTTTTGCTGCTTTTGCCATGCAACCTTGCAAAAAAAAACCAAACAACTTGTCAAACAAACAAAACCCACCTCTGCAACAGCAGGAGACGGGTTTCATGTCACCAACCTGCTGTCCACCAGGAAGCCTGGAGAAACCTCGAAACGCAACCAGTAAATTTATTTTGCAAAGGGCTGGTTGTTCCAGGCAGAGTTTTTGAGCACACAAGTGCTACCCACCAAAACCAGTGAGGATGCACGCACACTTCCAGTTGTTTGCTGGGAGGAAACTTGCCTGTTACAGCCAAGCTCGCAAGCCGGATCCCAAGGGATGTTATTTTCCTAAGGGATATTTTTCCTAAGGACTGCCCCACACATCACCACCACCCCGACGCCCGCAGCGTGCTCAGCAGGACCCGGCAGAGAGGTTTGTGGCATCGAGTCAGCACTACAATATGAGATTTTAATTGTTAGCAATAAACCTTTAAGCCTCAGATGGGATTAACAAGAGCTTTTTCTCCACATGCTTATTAAAATCTAATGGAGACCAGCTTCGCCTCTTTTCTCTCTCCCTGCCCCCTTCCCACCTTGTATATTTGTAGCGTGGCAACATGTTTTTTTACGGTCTTTTATTATGCAAGGCTTTTTGCAAGGGTAAGAGAAAAAGCAAACAAAACCTCAATTAACAGCTCATTTTTACAGAATATACTCCTCGGTAATGATTTGCTATCAGCGCAGATTGAATTAATGGGAAAGGGCGAACAAAGCGGGCGGCTGCTGCTGCGGGGTGGGAAGTCGGGAGCCCTGGGAAGGGGGGAAGTCAGGAGCCCTGGGAAGGGGGACGCGGCGTGGGCTCCTCGGAGGGCTGGCGGGCTGTAGCGGGGCTCAGCTCCCGATCCATCACCCCTGCAGACGGAGGGCCGCGCCGTGCCCGCGCTGCCTGATCACATTGCATTAAAACACGGCTTCCTTTAGAGCCCCCGACAGCGCCGTGGACACGCACCCCGCGTCCCCCGGGGACCCAGCCCGCAGCCAGCTCCTTCCCAAGGCCGTGGTTTCTGCTCTTTTCATCCCCTCCGCTTCTTGCGCATCCCGTAATTGCCCAAATAGCACCAAAGCCCAAGAGATGCCAACTCCTCTGCTCGTCTGCCGGAGCCGTGGCAGAGCCAGGGGAGGCTGAAACACCTTCCTGAAGCAGAGTGCAATGAACCCACAGGAGAGGCCCTTCGTTCTCGTCAGCTAATGCAATTAATTTGCTAATTCATTACAGAGGAGAGGCATAATAAGGAACAAGGCACTTCCTGATTACCACCACTGAGACGCTAACCCATTTCCCTTCCTTCGGAAGCTCAGGACAGTAAATCTGGGACTGTCCCACAGGGCACGGCTGAATTTTGAGCTGGGGAATGGGCTGGGTCCCCTCCAACCAGCCCCACGGACAGGGCTCGTCCTAAGCTTTCAAGACTAATTCATCCCGGCGCTGGACTCCAACCAAGACAACCTAAAGCCCAGAAACTGAGCTCTGAAATCAGCCCTCATAGCATTTATTTATACGTGTAGTACGTACCTCACCTATAGAGTCTTGACAGGCCTTAAAAAACACGTGAAAAATGCAAACCAAGGGCAAGGCGCCTTCCCAAGCCTGCAAACAGCCTGAAACTCAAAGGGGAGACTCACCCAGGCAGTTTTTCAGTTTGCATTAGCTCCGAAGCCTGCGGACAGCAGATTAAAGTCACATCACTTTCACCACCTCCTTGATAATTAGAGCATGATGGCAGGAGACAGGAAAACACACCACGGAGATTTTTTTTCACGCCCTGAGCGTAGCACACCCCGAACGCGCCCCCCGAGAGGACACACCACCCCAGGGCCTCGTGCCCAGAGCATCGGGGGGGTGCAAAAGCAGAGAGACCCACGGCATCCGAACGCCAACAGAGGAGACTCAGCCAGGCTGAGCAGAAAGGAACAAACAAGCCGGTTTTTTTCCCCAATTCCCCAGCGGCATGGCCCTCTCCAGCAGGGCCATCAGCATATTAATAATATACATGTAATTGGATTAGATTGGATATTAGGAAAAATGTCTTTGCTGAAAGAGTGGTGAGGCATGGGCACAGGCTGCCCAGGGAGGTGGTGGAGTCCCCATCCCTGGAGGGGTTCAAAAAACCGTGTGGATGTGGCACTTCGGGACATGGCCTAGCAGGCACGGCGGTGTTGGGTTGACGCTTGGACTGGATGATCTCAGAGGGCTTTTCCAACCTTCATGATTCTATGAATATATAATACAACATTCCATTGGATTAAGAGCAAAGGTCTGTTTCACCCCACTCACCAGCAGCCACCCACAGCACCTACAAGCCGGGAAGAGCCGCTGGCACCAAAGGGTGGTCATCGAGCACGGCAAGGCAGCGACTTACCCACGCGCCTCGAGGGAGCTGTCCTCCCTGGGGACACGTGCGCACGAGAGGCACAAAACTGAGTCTTTACAGCTCGTCTTCAAAGCAGACAGCGTGTCAAGTCAGTCTGGGTGAGTCAGAGTTTACCCTGAGAGCAAGCTGGCATTGTGCTGCAGTTATAGATCTGTGCATATATATTTTCCGTGATCTCCATGAAAGCCGTCTTCCTCTCCCTGACATTCACCACCCAGCCAACTGCAGCCTCACTCGCTGCTTCTCTGTCATTTTAATGGCAGGTTCACTTTTCACAGCGGAGGCACTAATTTGGGGTTATGCCACGAGCCAGATTTTAAGATCAAAAGAACAGCTGAGGAACCATCCATAGCACTCTGCACACCCGCGGATAAACGGAGCCTTGTTCAGGTGCTCAGAATAAGAGCATCGATGCTACGGGAGCGAGTCGTACAGGCGACGCCGTCCCAGGGCAGCAGGCTCTTCACCACGAGCCGGCACCGCGGCCACGGGAAAGAGAGGCAGAGGACTCCCGACTCCTTCACCGAGCCCAGCTGGATACAGGCAGGGTGCAGAGCATCACCGCAGCAAGGAAGGGAGCTGGAAGTTTCTCGAGCATCGCCACCGGCTTTTAGAGCGCAGGAGCCTGCCACCAAGAGAGCCCATCCAGCCTGAAGCACAGGTGGAACCCCGGGCCGTTCCGAGCACCCACGTCCCCTCCGATCCACACCCAGCTGCGAGCAGTGGGTCAGCACCCACACCCTGCTCTCCCCCTGGGAGCTTGCTGTCCGCCTTCTGCTTATTCCAGGACTAAAACTTAATGTAACAAAGAGTGCCCAAATTCAAGCGGCAGAAAGGTCAGACGCTGTCCAGGATCCAGCAGAAACCCCCCCCCCGACAGCGATGCATCCCTCCCTGCGGCGCCAGCCAGGCTCTTCTGGCAGGGAGACGGGAGATCTGGTATTCCAGTGCGCTCTTCCTTTTGGAAAATTTATCCTCTTTTACAATTCTGAGCCAGGCCCTAAACAGTAATTGAAATTCAATCAGCAACGGCTGAGCCACGGAGGAGAGAAGAGCCCCATGTCACGTTGCCAGCCCTATCCGTCGGTAATACCCGCTCGAGGTAACCAGCGGGGAAAGAGGGGCTTTACCACAGGGACATAACGGAGGAGGGAACGGCGGAGAAAGGTGTATCCAGTGCAGGGGCTCACTGAATGAAGAATTCAGCCAGGTTTTCTCAGTGCCTGCTTGTTTAACCGGGGGATTTTTTTCACCTCCTCGCTCCCGGCGCGACCCTGCCGTCGGCGCGCAGAGCCACGCTGCTGCAAGCGCCGTCAAAGGGCTCCGGATTCCGGATTTCGTCTGCTGTCAGCGATTGTCCCCATAAACCTAATGAGGGTGGGAGGGGAATTTAACCCCGACTTGGATTCAAAGCATCTCTGCTCTTTAGCTCTAGCTTTGGGGCTTCAAATGTAATGTTTTTTTGAAATGCTTAATGCATAATGAGAGGGAGAATTATAATTAAGAGCAGCTGACAAATTGCACTCTGGAAGTAAATACCCTTTTACCTCCACTAATAAAACAAAATGCTTTGCTAAAAATTAGTATAATTACAACTTTGTGCACTGGGGTTTTTTTGGTTTTGTTTGTTTGGGGTTTTTTTTTGCATTTAATTTCACCCTATCTAGCAACAACTGGATTTCAATCGCTATAACCACTGCACAGGGGCAGGGAAGGGGTGGGAGGCAGGCAAGTTTTCCACAGATCGTATGGGCAAACAGATCTTAAATAAACCTTTAGGGGTTCCTGGGTGCCAGCCTCAAGAAGTGGGACCCTAAAAGGGACTTTCAGAAGATCCCATGGATGAGCTTTGTGGTCAGCACCAGGGATCACGTCCGAAATCCTGTCCTTGCCACCTACCTGGGACTGGACACGGGGGAGCCGGTCCCAGGCTTCAGTCCGCACGGATCCATAACCCCTGCAGCTGGCCTTAGGAAAGAGTTGGCATGGATTTATTTGGTAAGTTAATAAAACTCATGCCCAGGTACTCCTATTTATTTAGAGCTAGAAGGCGAAGGACCTTTCCCAAAAGAAGACTTTGCTACGTTCCCTGATGGGGCTCCCAAAAAAAGATTTCCCGTTCCTCAGTCATCAGAGCCGGATCTTTCCTTCCTTCCAGAGCCAGTGGAAAAGGGCCAGAGTACCACAAAACAAAACAAACAGAAGCGCTGCTATTTATTTTCCCCGAAGCAAAGGAAATCAGAGCAAATCAGGAATGCAGGAGTCAAGCTGCAGCTCACGCAAGCCCATGTCCAACCGAGTCCCTCTGGTCCATCCTCACCCACCTGCGAGGCAAAGGCTCGTCTCCTGCAGCCCCAGCACAAGCAAAATACCGATGCGATCGTGCATTCGCCTGTCTGCCCGTTCCCACTTTCTGCGAGCAGGCATCCCCACGGCAGCTCGGCTCCCACCGGGAGGGCAATGCTGAGATGCGGGAAGGAGTTACAGGCAGCAGGAGCCAGCAGGCAGGGCTGCCGGGAGCACGGACCAGGAGAGACTGAACACAGTCTGCATGTAAAGAAGGGTAGAGTCACTTTGCGTGCCCCAGACCACAAAACCACCTCGCTGGAACCCCTTTGTTTGATTATTTTCCCAAGATTATGTGGCCCGAGACACGCAGCTGCCAGGCTGAGCTCGGCGAGGTGCCACCCACGCCACCGCACCTGGGTCCCCGGGCTGCTCTGGACAGTGTTTCAGTCCCATGCTCAAAAATTCAATAAGCCAGAAAATACACATGCCCCCCACACAGGCATGTCCCTTGGTTAATGCTCAAAGCAAAAAAGCCTCTACCCGCTATGGCAATGAGGATGTGCAGCTAATTAACTTTCTAGGAGTCACAGATTAACAGGAAAAAGCACATTAAGAATGGGAACTTGTGATGGGCATGTCTCGGAGGAATTAGCAAATTGCATAAGAGGAACCTTTATTCTGATTATAAATTAACACCAGCGACAAGACCCAGCACATTTTTACTGCCTCATGAAATAATAAACCCATCAAATCCAGCTCCACGCAAATCAGAAGGGAGAGCAGTATTAAAAGCTTTCCATCTTCGCCGGGTGGAAGCACGCGCGCTGCCGGCGCCGAGGATCACCACCAGCCTCGAACTGCACCCATGGCACCCACGACTGCCCTGCCTCGTTACCCCGGTACACCAGGTATGCGCTAGGAATCACTCCCTAGTGCCCCCCCCCCCAAAAAAAAAGATGCTTCCCATGGTCTTATTCCAGCTGCGGTTTAGCCCCAAAGATGAAATTGCCATTTTAAATAAGATGCAACTACGCCTGGATCAGGCACGACGGTCTCTCCTCCCCCTCCTGCAGCTTCACCATCCGTGCGCTGTTCTCCGCTTCCCCCCCCCGATACGTGACTTGCACAGATTTAGGAAGCGAAATATACATCCTGGCGGCACGTTCCGAGCCGAACGACGGACACTATCGTAATTAAACGGAAGAGTATCCCTCGGATATCTGTTTATCAAGTTCTCAAATCCCTCCCAAGGGCGCTCACCAAAAATAGCCTAAAATTCACTGCGCAAAATGCCCAATCCCAGACAATATTCCAAAAAAGCTCGCAAGTCTCAATTTGCAAAAATGGAAGAGGGCAGGAGCACACCGCAAGTACGTTTTGAGAGGGTTAATGGGATCCAGCCTCCTACTACCAACGTACACACGCGCGCACGCACTCCACTCTCATCCATCCCACGCGAAGATGCTCAGCCTGCTCACGAAACCCATTACGCAGCTGCAAACCACAGCCCAAAACATTTCAAAACTGATAGGAAACACAAGCCCCGGACCCCCGGGAAGGAGTTTCGGCTGCGCTGATCCTTCCTGCAGCACGAGGGGCCAGCGCTGGCACCCGGGGAGCACACAGCAACCCAGGCGAAAGGCTTTTAAAAGGCACTTTAGTTACTATTTGTTTTAAATCTAAGGAATGGCCCACCCATCACACGCGGCTTTATTGATTTACTCTGTACTCCCGGGCGGGGAAACACAACAAATCCTGTATCGAGCTGACAAGAAAGAAAAAAAAAAAAGAAAAAGTCCAATTGAGATGGTATTTCCAGGACAGAATTACAGCCCTGGCTCCCCATCCTCCCATCCCCGATCCTCTTTTACAGGAGAAGTATTGGCAGGCTCCTAGTTATAACTGAGTAATGGCCCATCAGCTCTCTCCCTGGCTTACATATTAACTCCTGGTTCTCCTGCAACATCTGCCCTCCTCTCCTTCCCCCAGAGCCACCTTCAACGCTCGTCAGCTCTCCCAGGGGAGACCCCGGGGGTGCCCCCGACCCCCACATGCCGCAGCACCCATCCCGGGCCCTGGACCGAGGTCAGCTCCGGCCGCAGACCTGCACCCACCGTGGTGGGAGCGATAGAGCTGCTTTCGGTGTGCGGACAGATGTTTCTGAGCACAAATGAAGCCTCGAGGCAGAGATAAAGCTGATTAAGCCTCATTATCCTATTTAGCATAATGATCGTGGAGCAGAGAGGACATCATGCAGCCGGGCGAGCGGAACGAATAAAGCGGGTAATACGGAAGGCGCACGCCCGTAGGCTGGCAGGTACGGCCGAGCTGACGTGCAGCCCGCGAGGGGTTTATTGTCTCCCGCTACGGCCGGCTTGCTTCCTCCTCTTCCCTGCCCAGGCCACCTTCCCGATCCCACCAGCATCACGTCTGCGAATTCCCACTTGCTCGGAGGAGCCTTTAAAAGGGCAGTGATCCGGAAAAGGCAGGAGCAAGGGAGCTCCTGGAAGCCACAGCTTCATCACGGACACTCCGCTGCACCCGGACCCCTGCAGCACCATCAGGAGAGGTCTGGGGGATCCGGCAGCTCGAAGACAAAGGCAACACACGTGCACGTGAAAATTCAGGAGCAAAAGCAGCCAGGGGCTGTCTGAAAACCGGAGTCAGGGCTGGATACGTCCTCCGGACTTTTGTGGGATTCCTCTGGGAAGAGAGAGGCTGGAGCAAGAAACCCATCACAGAAACCCAGTAAAACACCAAACTCTGAACAAAACCCAGCCAAGTCAGCAGACCTGCAAGACAGATTTGGAGACAAATAATACTTCTTAACTCCAGCATTCTTATGCGCTGCCATAGACCCAAAATAGCTACTCGGTGATCAGGGACCTACTGCGCTGAGTGGCATTTTCAGGTAAACTCTCCCTCCAAGGCTTTGGGTCTCAGCATCGAAGACCCTCAGCCCCAGCCCTTCCTAGTAAAGGCAACAGCATCTCATACACCCCCCCAGCGCCTGCCCCTCTCCATCCAGGAGCCTCCTCGAATATCAGCTGAAAGCCAAGCTCTTATTTAAAAGCAGTCATAAGGATCAACAAGAGTGAAGGAAGGAGAGAAACCTGTGGCAGCATCACCAGGGCCAGGGAGGGAAGAAACAGATGGGCCGTTCGTTAGTGGTTTAAGCCATTCCAGAAACTACAGCAGCGCCCCACTGCAGAACCAGCTCTGCCACCACCTCCCCAGCCGCCAAACCCAGCGCGGCTGGTAAAGACACACTTTGGCTGAGCACGACGTGCAAGCAGACGGTTGCCAAAATAAGGGAGAGGCCCTTTTTTAAAAACTCCTGAGGTCCGTTTCTGCAATGGTCTTGCTCTCCAAGCAAGAATGCCCCGTGGTGGCTTGCTGTCCTCCACCAGCCAAGCTGAGTGCTCCCAGGCAAGCATATCCTCCTCAAACTCAGCTAAAGGATGAGCAAACACATTAAAGGCTTCACATGGGGAAACGGCGAAAGATAAAAATGTAATAGATTAGATCTGTCTTTTGTAAGGAATTTAATGACTACAGCTGTTCAGCATCATTAACCACTTTGTCTTGGAGGTTTAACCCTCCCGCCAGCCCCAGCTCTGCCGTTGAGCAAACACTCGGGTTCCACCGGAGCCGCCCAGCTCCCGGTGGGGCTGCAGCAGGAGCAAAGCCTTGCTGCCGCCCCAGGGAGCGGAGCTGGGGTGATAAGGAGTCATTAAAAGCTTTTACTACCTGTTGCTATCCAGCAAACCAATTATGGAGGAGCACCAGGCAGAGAGAGAGCTCTCTGTGCAAAGAGCAGCCTGCTAAAAATGGATCCCTCGTCCTGCCCTCCCAGGGACAGCATGCCCCACGGTCTCGCCAGCATCCCTTCCTCGCCTGACTCTGAGTGGCGGGGGTGAAAAACCCAGCCCTGAGATTTTAACAGATTTAGAAAGAAGCAAGACTTGTTGGAAGTAAAGTGCAATGGCTTAACCCTTGTCTGAGCAGCACTGGCTCCTGGGAAGTCTGGGCTCCAAGTGAAGGGAGACGCACCCTGAGCCAAATTCCCCCGCCAGCACAGCCCCGAGGATGGCTCAGGACTGATCAGGCGCTTGCTGATTTTCATTTCAACACGTTCAGCTTCAGCCTCTACTGGTGCTCCTTCCACAGTATCCCTCGTAACTTCACCAAGTCTCTGGGTACCACGTCCTCTGCCGAAAGCATCCCAAAAGTCCCATCCCCTGCCCATTGCAGAGTCTCTGACCAGCCCCAGGAGCCATCACTGCTGCCTCTGGGCAGGGGGCACAGGAGCCCCCCACCCACTGCCTGCTCTCCCGACCCTGCCCGAGTTATCCGGAGGAAGGACAAGCGGCCTTTTGCATTTGCACAAACTCTAAGACGGGTCCTGCCCGCTATCTGGCTGGAGGAGACACCCCCGGTGCAGGGGCACCCGCTTTTGGAGGAAGCGAAACACACAGGCAGCAGCGTCAGGCACGGGGTGTAAACCCTCTTCGAGCTCAGCGCCAGCGCACTCAGCAGCTACCAGAAGTCCCGTGGAACAAGCGCGTGGTGGCACGTGCTCTCCCGCAGGGTGCAACGGCCGTGTCGAGGCCAAGGAGGCAACGGCTCCTCTCCCGTTGGCGTTTGGACTGGATTTAAAGCAAGATATAATTGTCTGCTTGTTATATATATTGCGCTGCTCCCTGCAAGGCTGTCACCCTTGCCACCGTGCACACTGGCTGCTCTTGTCCCCGCTCCATCCCGCTCTTTGCAACGCAAGGATGTCACTCCCGCGACGCTCGTCCCCCTCCGCGCGCTCCCATTTCAAAGCACAGCAGAGACCAGCGCCGGCCACCAGAAGGAAGCGGGTTTTGTGGTACAACTGTTTATCTACCCTGTTGGGAAACATCAGCTTCGGGCAGCTGATCAAACACACCCCAGGCCTCATCCAGCACCTCGTCACAAGGGCGATGACTGCGACGGCCAACGCAAGCAGGGGACCTCGAGTTACTGGGAGCAGGAGGAAGAAAGCAAGGTTTGATGGCAAACAGCTTCCAAGGGCTCCGGCCCTCCGCCGCATCCCGCAAAGGGTTTGGGAGCCCCGAGAAGAGCCAGGACGCAAGCGGGCAGAGAGCACGGAGAGGGGCCGGGCTTTCAGCCATCTGACACCGCTGCCGTTTCATTTATTTGTTCTCCACTCTAACGCATCCATCTGCGCTGGAAGCGACGCACCATAGTACCGAGCAATTTTCTTCATAGCTGAGGGCGCGTTTGCCGGTACCTGTTACGAGAGGCTCCCAAAGCAGGGGACTGGAGAAGGCTGATGCCGTGGGGGTTACCAGCCATACCGCTCTTGGGATGGAAAGCCTCACGCTCCTTACTTGTAACCACAGATAATCCTCCCCTTCTGCTAAAAATAAACAAAAATTTCAAAAAGCTCTTTGGAAGTTTTTGAAAATAGCTTTAGCAACTAAGCCATTCTTGTGTTTTCAGCTGGAAAAATCCAACTGCTTCTGATTTATTTATTTAATAATACTTTTAGACAGTAGGATGGTTCATTCAATTTTGAAATGCTTAGAGGACTGGCAACTCTGCAAATTAAACCCCTGGGCTGAATCAGAAGGTCACACCTGAAGTGTTTGCAAAGTGTTGCCAGTGAAAAGCACAAAAGCAGAAGTGGGGGGGAGGAAAAAAAAAAAAGGGAAGAGAAAAAAAGAGTGCAGACAGCCTAAAGCTGCATTCAGCACTGGCAGAGCCACCCAGGGTCTCAGAGAAAACATGGTTTCATTAAATTGGTGATAGAAACCAATCTGTCACGGCAGAGCCGAAGGAAGGGCAGAAGCTCCCCCGGCCCAGGAACGCCTACTCACCAGCGCCGAGATGAGCAGGTCGGCGAAGTACACGAAAGCTGCTCCCAGGGCAAAGCCCACGGCCACCGGGAAGAAAGCGAAGGCTCCGAAGCTGCCGGACTCCTCGGCCATGTCGATAGCCGGGGCCAGGAGGGACCAGTAGGAAGCGGCCAGCATGACCTGGGAGACAGAAGGGGAGCGGTGAGAACCACGGAGGCACCGATGCCGCGAGGACCTGACACCGACCGCCGCACGGCAGCGCCGCTGGCGCCTCTGCCAGCAGCCCACCCTCCAGCCAAGGAAACCCCTACGCCCAGCACCACGAGCCGCGTGGCTGTTGCAACCCAGCAGAGCCATCAAAACCCGCTTCCCGACAGAACAAATCACTGAAGGATGGAGAAGTGAGG